>JANIJG010006034.1:87511-102758 GCA_024611175.1 Megaceryle torquata
ATAATGAAAAATCAGAGAATCATAATGAAAAATCAGAGAATCATAATGAAAAATCAGAGAATCATAATGAAAAATCATAGATAAAATGCTAAAGAGAAATTAAATTTTAAGAGCTGTGATTAAAACCCAGTTTTTAAGGTAGTGGTTTAAAATGTGTTCATCAGATTCCTTCTCGTTTAGTATATAGCACCTTGAATGTGCAACAGTCAATAGGACTGAAGATGGATGAGTGTGTAAAATGCAGCTTTTAGGGTAGAATGTAAGGTACTCTATAAAATATGGCAGCTCTTGTGCTAAAAGATAGGTAAGGGAACAAATTATTTTGGATTCATTCTAATATTGTGGAGATGGGGAAGGTACCTTAAAGTGAAGCTCAGTAGAGCCAAAGTGACTTCTAACAGCTTTCCCTCCCTGAAGAGGAGCAGTTCCAGTCCCCTTCCCCTGCCACGTGGTTTTCTTGTCTGAAAAACCAGATTTGTCACACGCACAGCAGGGACACTGTTTATTTCAGAACTGTGCAAGGCTGGGGGCTTGGTGCAGGGAGACTCTGTGCTGTATTTATGCATAAAACTTACAAAGTTAGTAATTTCCAAGCTCATCATCTCTGCTATGATTAACCAATTGGTAATTTACATATAACTATGATACTGCTGACTCCATACTTCCACTGCTATATATACTCAAGGGAAGGGTCTTTTTGACCTAGGGGTGTGATTTTTAATATTACAATGAAGGTAGCTCAGCTTGAGGCCTTAAGTTCTCCTGCCAAGGTGATAATAGAGCAGTCTTCTTCAAGGCCTAGTTGCTCTGGGATGTCCTAGCTGAAGGATACTGTTAGTTCTGCTGAGAAGTTAACATCTTGCCCTAACACTTGCCTAGGTACATTTTCAACGGTTTCTTTATATTGTGCTAACCTAATTCTCAGAAAACTCTCCAGCTCTTTTGCTTGATTGATGTTCTGAGATGCTGGTTTAATGAGCTCACAGAGCAGCTGCATGACCACCAGGACATGGTCAGGAGAAGGAATGAGGGAGAGGAGGGATATCACCTCCTTTCTGGAGGTGGCAAACTATTATATCAGCTCAGTTATTGAGAGCAACTTGCTCTCAGATCCACATGTGCTTTCTTACTCTTAACCACTAGTTAGTTTGAAACAATGGTGCTTTTCCAAGTGTTTGTTTTCCTAATGATTCAATCATGTTCATGATGCTTTTACTCCTATATTTTGAACGTGGGACAGTTGAGAGTATTTCTAGGGACAATATTTTACAGTAGTTCCCAATATATTCAGTTTAAAACATTTGTAATAAGGACTCAGAGGCTGGTAGACATAACCAGGGCACTCAGCTCTGTATTCATTTGTTGAGTTTTGCACATCTTCAGGTGTACTGGAGATTTATGGTAACCTGAAAGCAGGTATCTGCTTTTCAGGGCCAGAATTCTTGCTCATAGCAATAACCACATGTGAGAGCTGACATTCCATAACGCTTCTGGAAAACTTCCAGTGTTTTTCCTGCTGACCCTGTAATAGTTCTGTACTCCAGAAGCAGTTATACTTTGTCACTGACATCATTTTGGGGTGAGGGAACTTGGATGTACTGACTGGTTGTGGTTTTTTGCTAACACTGGATCAAGGTGAGTCTGTTTTATTATCTTTCGTAACTGATGTTTGTTTTAATTTGGGGCTGAGTATTAGCAAGTGGCATTTCTGTAAACTGCCCAGATTTAGGTCTCTTTCTGAATGTTGTTGTGTCTTGTTTTGCTCAGGGTTCACTACTCGACAGTCAGAGGTCATTGTATCTGCATTAGTGAAAATTATGGACAACAACCTGGATATGATTTACAAGGACATGGTCACCAAAGTGCAGCAGGTTAGATCAGAGACAGGGGTGGGGTTAAAGTCAATCAACACCTATTATGCCTGCTAATGAAATGTACGTTGCTATTGATTACTGTTAGGCATTGTATTTTAAAAGTGTGAAGGTGAGGAGCAAACATCTGTGTGTGTCTGTTGGCTGGAGGATTTTGTGTTCAGTTAATCAAATACTTACAAAGTGTTATGGTAGACCTTGAGATTTAGGTACTGTGAGTTGGTACCCAAGCTACAGGTAGTGTTTTAGTTTCAACCTTATTGTAGCACGAAATAGAATTACTGAGGAGGCTTTTAGACAGAGGTAGGAGGTATTAGTGCATGGATTTGATTAGCTACAGCTCTTACATATATTCTTTTGTAGATGGAAAAAGGAAGTACAGATTCCCTCGGTTATTTACCACCCTGTTATCTGATTATAGTTACAGTTTTGATATGTTCTGAGGTTTTTCTTCCTTATTTTTAAGGAAATTGCACTTCAGCAAGTAATGTCCCATATTGGTGGTGTGAAAAAGGACATGATTATTTTGGAAAAAAGTGAATTTTCAGCGCTTCGTTCAGAAAATGAGGTAAAAAATCCCTATCTTGGAAAGTGCTATTCTAGCACTTGCTTATTTTTTTCCTACTGATGTAAAAAAGTTTCTTGTACCAAAGGGGTTGGCTCTGGGACCTTCATTAATGACCTTGTTGATGGGGCAGAACACACCCTCGGCAAGTCTGCAGGTGATGCAAAGCTGGGAGCAGTGGCTGATACACCAGGGGGTTGTGCTGCCATTCAGAGGGATATCAACAAGCTGGAGAGGTGACATGATGGGAATTGCATGAAGTTGAACAAATGGAAATGCCAGGTCTTGCCTCTGGGGAGGAAGAACCCCGTGCACCCAGACAGGCTGGGGATGACCATCTGGAAGGCAGCATTACAGAAGGGGCCCTGAGGGTCTTGGTGGACACCAGGTTGACCATAAGCCAGTGATGAGCCCTTGTGGCAAAGGTGGCCAACAGCCTCCTGGGTTGTGTGTTAGGAGGGCTGCCGGTGGGTCAAGGGAGGCGTTCCTTCCTCTCTGACTGGCACTGGTTAGAGTTCATCTGGAACGCTGGGTCCAGTTCTGGGCTCTCCAGTGCAGGGGGAGACAGGGATGTGCTAGACAGAGTCCAACAAAGAGCCAGAAAGATCAGTAAGGGGCTGGAGCATCTGACATATGAGGAAAGACTGAGAGTTCGGACTGTTTAGTCTGGAGATGGGATCTCATCAGTGTATGCAGATACTTGAAGGGAGGATATAAAGAAGATGGAAACAGAATCTTTCTGGTGTTGTCCAATGACAGGACAAGAGGCAACTAGCACAGATCAAAATGCAGGAAATTCTGCTTAAGAAAAAAAGGAAATGCATGTCACTTTAAGGGTGGTAGAACATTGGAGTGAGATACCCAGAGAGGCTGTGGAGGCTCTCTCCTGGAGATAGTCAAAACCTGACTGGACATGGTCCTGAGCAACCTGCTCCCATTACCTCCCCTTTGAGCAGGGGATTTGACTCGATGGTCTCCAGACAGAGTTAATAGAAGATGCTGCAGCTGTACTGATGTCATCTGTGTTTTGAGAGAAATAAAGTAACAGACTAATTTAGGTTAGAAGGGATCTATAGAGAACAATGAGGTAGCTGCAGGCTGCAGTATGATTGCCATTTAGCCATCTTTTCTTAAAGCTGAGGAGAACCATCTCTCTCTCCACTTCCCACCACCACATAGTGTGCTCCAGCCCCCCATCATTTTCAGGGCTCTCCACTGGACTCGCTCCAGTATGTCAACATCTCTCTCCAACTGGGGAACCTAAAGCTGGATGCAACTCTTCCAGTGCAGGCTGACAAGTGCTGAATGTGGGGAAATAATGATTTCCCTTGGCCTGCTGGGTTTACTCTTTTAATACCATCCCACACATTGGGGCACCTTTCCTGCTACTGGACATTGCTGGCTTCTGTGTTCTGCTGCTGTTTGGAAATGCACAGTACAGAGTAAACCTACACAGAGTTCTACACATGCATCTAGACACGTACTGAGGACATGGAGTAAAACCACGCTTGGTTTGCCTGCCTTTCCACAGTATGGATTGCAGTCATTGTAACTGATTGTGCTAAGACAGTAATATTTCTAGATTCTGTGGTTTTATCTATGGTAATAAAATGACCTTTTTTTTTTTTTCCTACCCTTCCAGAAAATAAAACTTGAACTCCAGCAGATAAAGAAGCAAGTCATGGTAAGACACCATACCAATGTAGTTAAGAAATAACACTCGTCTAGTTTGCTCTAAAAAAAAAAACAACCCAAACAAACCCAAAATTAACAATTGTTGCTTTTAAGATTTTGTTTTAAGCTGTCCTTAATTGTTGTGATATATAGGATACTGAAATAGCAGTTGATGTTACACTGTGGGCTGCAGCAAAGATAATTTCATGCATATTTCATTTATGGTGACAGAACTGTGGATGGTACAAGAGGCAAAGAAAAATTTAACAAAGACTTTTTTTTTTTTTACTTAAATGTCCTTAATCCAGATGCTGAAGGTGGCTGCTGTGTCCTGGTTGAGTGAAGCTCTGCAGTTAGGGCTGCCTGTTACGTGTAAAGATGCAGCATACTTTTAAAATCACAGCAGTTACTAATTTATTTGGATTTGGGGTTTGTTTTTTGGTTTCTCTGAAGACTTATCTATTAACTGTTCGGAATTTAAAATATCTTTTAAATGGCTTCTTTGGGCAGCTACGTTTGGTCCTATTATGTTTGGTCCCATTTGTTTGGGAGCAAATAACCATGGTGAGGAAACAGACTTTCTGTAGAAAACTTACTCTGTTAATTATCTTACAGAATCTTATTTTTATCAGGTTTAAACATCGATGCTGTGTTTCCGTTCTTTACGGTTTGTCTGTGGCACTCCAGACACCCTTCTACCATCAAACACATCTTAACATCTATTATTTCAATGGCTGTGGAGTCACAAGCAGCCTTTACACAGCAACAAATGTTCTTGTAAGTGCGATTAAGATGAGAAACTGGGAAACATTAACTGGTTTCAGGGAGCACAGTCATCTGACTTAAGAACTGCTGCTTCCTGCTGAGATGTCTTTCTTAGTTGGAATTATGGAGCACTCTTCCTTTCCTAGGATTTGACTATGAAACTGTCCTACTGGACTTGTTGAGCTAGCTGATAACGCGGTCAAACTCAGCCTATTGCCTCCTTGCCATTTCTTTCCTACTCTTTTCAGGTTTTTTTTGCGCTGTCACCTCCAAAAGGAGAAGATAAATTTTTCAAGGCTAATCCTGCATGGTTCATACTTTGTTATGAAGCACTTGAGGCATCAGCATTTTCAGAATACAATTTTAAAATACATTCAGCATCTAATGTTTGAATTATTTTATGGTTTTAGTTGCATATAAATGATTAGTATAATTCACATCAAGGATCTGAGTCATTCTGAAAAGCTAGATGTCTCTAAATTTTCCTTTTAACTCCAAATGTCATTCTCACAAGGGCAGGTTATTTTGTTTGCTCATACTTCCCCTAAAAGACAAAATGACACAATATTGTAAAAGTTTAAGTAAAACTTATTTCTAATTTTTGATTCATTCAACTGTAATGTATTGTGGTGTGATGACATCTAACTATAAACCAGTTAAAGGTCAAAAATTCAGACAGAAATTGAGTCTAATTATTGTTCTTGCTGACTTAATGAACTCTTGACTGGTTGACATTGGCCTACTTGGTTTTAATAGTAGAATCTCCCAGAACATCAGCAATCTTTTGCTTCTCCCACACACTCGTCTGATCAGCAGTTTTCTGCGTGACAAGCTGTCAGCTGGCTGGAATACCTGCAGCTGTCACTGTGAAGAGCAGGAATCACTGCTTTACTTTTTGCTGAAGTAAAATTCAAGTGTACAACTTATGGTAACCATGTTTTTAAAAGTTAAGATGTTTAAAAAGATAAGAAATGTTTCCTGGCTTCTAAAATGTCTGTAGCTTTTTCTGCAAGCCCTAGATAGAGTCTTTAGAAGCAGATACTCATTCGCATGGGAAGGTTAGAAACTGCTTTTAAAGCTATTTTAGGCATCAGGGTTCCCTCATGGAGAAAGTCCAGTTTAGAGGTGTACCTGGGCATGGATCTCTAGCAATCTGAGCTATGGAATATTTGAAATATTGCTGACATATGGAAGGATGTGTTGTCAACTAAGTGCTGTCATCAGGGTAAATGTTAGGTTTTGATTCTTAGATCCAGTTCATACTATAGAACATGAGTATTTCTCTGGGAAAGAGCAGCAATACTTCTGAAAACTGTTTATTTTTCCTGAGATACGTAAAGAAAGGCACTATATATTTGTCTGGGGGTTTTTTTCTGCTTATGATTACATAGAAGAATAATTCTTACTGCTTTATCTGTCTTTTCCCATTAGGATGAAATTACCAAAGTTCGTGCAGATAACAAGTTAAACCTAAACCTAGAGAAGAGCAGAGTAAAAGAACTGGTGAGTTTTGATTACTTTCTTCCAAAACTTCTCAACACGGAGTAATCTCCAAATTTGGTTAAGAGCATTTTACCCAAAGAGCATTTTCATTCTAATCTATAGCACCCTTCAGCTTCAAGAGGGTATTGATCCAAGTTACTCGTCCTTATGCTGCTATAGTACAAGGTGCCATGTTTGGTTTTGTATGTCTGTCTGTCTTTTGATACTGGTTTAATATCAGGATTAGCACATTACACTTAAATATTGGCTATTTAAATATGCTGACTAGCTGCCTGAAGGTTTTCTATGTTACTAGTATTTATCTCTATTTCCACTCTTAAGTTTACACATTT
This sequence comes from Megaceryle torquata, assembly GCA_024611175.1. NCBI lineage: Eukaryota > Metazoa > Chordata > Aves > Coraciiformes > Cerylidae > Megaceryle > Megaceryle torquata. Next base: position 94,222 of record JANIJG010006034.1, read on the forward strand.
CATAAAATTTATCACTGAAGATGTTTCATTTCCCTGTAGCTAAAGAATTTTCTAGCCTAGCTAGTTTGTCAGGAGAAACCTCTTGTGAAAGTAGTTGTAATTAATTTTTATTTTTCCTAAACTGTAACTGATACTGCTTCAGATTGTTTTGAAGTATCTGGTAGAACTGAATTGATGTGATCTTAAATTAGAATAATGTAGATGAATTAGAAGATTAACAAGGTTTTGGATTATGTGTAGCACTCTATAGATTTCTGTTCCTCTAGGTATTTTTTTAATAGCTTTTAGGATCTTGAAGAAATGGCATTAGGTTAGGTAATAGTTGTGTCAGTGACTTAGTATAATGACTGCCAGTCTGTTATCCTGTGGTAGATGCTTGAATAAGGTACAATTTGAGCAGGTAGAATTCTTCTTTAGAGGTTAGTCCTTCATGCTAATGCTTTAAAAATGGATCATATGAAATATATTAACTGCAGATCATAAGCTTTGCAATGCTTTGGACTTAGAAAACCTATTTAAAACCACATCACCAGTGATACACAAGAAAACAGCAGTGCCCAGTTTATTAATACAGGATCTAGGAGTCTGGACTCTGTTGTGCAGAACACAACCTTATATATGGCTGCCTCCCAGAAAAAGCAAACTGCACATCAGCTTCCTCTTGAAGTTGACCAATTTTGTCATCTGTTGTACAACTATAACTTCATAGCTTATGAAAACTGTTCTCTTTTTCCTCCTCTCTTTCCCCCACGTTAATTGCCAGCTCTGCTGTGCCTGAAAAGAAAAGGAGAAAGGCAGATGAATGGGGAGCAGGTTGTAGCATGTATGCTGAGTTGGGGGAGTGACAGGATCCAGTATTTTCTACAGTAGGCAGAACACCACGGTCATATTTACTTCAACTGTAATGTGGCTTGACTGACTATCTAGCTTTCTGAGAAAAAAACTCAAGGATAATTGCAGGTTACTGTGTATTCTTACTAAGTTACTGCTCAGAAGAGAAATGTCCTAACTGGTTCAACATGAAGCACTAATAGGTTCTTCTTTCTGTTTTACTTGGAATAAGTCCTGAAGGAGAATTTCTTAATTTGTCAGCACTGTTTTGGGCAGTGTAACGCTTCAGACTCTTAAGTGCTGCACCTTTTAATTAGTTCCTTCAACTTTACATTTCTTGGAGAATCCTACATTGCTCAGTGCCCATCTGTTTGTGCTGTGATGTGTATCTGCAATGACACAGGTGTGATTTTTGTTTTAAAAACTCAAAAAGTATGGTACAAAATTCCATGTACATTCATGAGCTCATGCATCTAAAGCTTGCTTTTCAAAATCTCAAGATGCAGCTGACAAAACTGATTTTTTTTTCTGCAGTGTGAAAAACACGAACTTCTGGGAAATCTCCCTGTTGAATTTCAGAGTGGGGAGTTTAACCTTGTTTTTCTGCCTTCATTTTTATGCACTGGTGTCATTCCAGATGTGTGGTGATGCCTTGCAGTGAAAGGGCATATTTCATTGTCTTATATTTAAGTTTAAAATCCTTGGGTCTAACCTAGAGAGTTTTAGCCATAAAGCAAAACTTTTAACAAGCGTAAGCATCAAGAAAGAAGCTTGGAGAATATGAATTATTCAGTAAATGTGTATTTGGCTAACAGCACCTATTTAAAGTAAAACAGCCAAACTATTTCAATCCACAAAATGGATTTATGTAGATTCATCTGAGTTCCATATTAAATTTGAATAAGCTCCCAGAGTGGAGGAGAAATAAAGTGACTTTCCACATGGGAATGTCAACAGATGAGGCTATTGCTGTGCAAGTGAGGATTCTGAGATGGGAGCCTTCATGGCCTTAGTAGCCTGCACTATAGACTGGTGGTTTAGTAGGTGTCTACAAATAACCAGGAACTGTTACAGATGTCAAGGTAAATAAATTATGCCTGTTTGAGTCAGACAGGTAACCTCCCTTAAAGCTATGCTGCTTTAATTTGGATTTAACTTTTCCTTGAACCCAAATAGCTCTAACTTAAAAATACAACAACTTCCAATGTTCCAGAAATGAAGGGCTTAACATGAGATACAAATGTTCTATAATTAAAAAATATATAATGAAATGATGGTCAGAATAATACAGATGGTGAGCTTGCACAGTGCTGGTCAAAGCTTTATTGGAAAGCTGAGTTTGATACGATGTTTTGAAAGATGCAAATCTGCCAACTTTTCTTCCAGCTGCTTATTAATATAGACAGTTTTTGCAGAAGATGAGTGTCTGATGGACTTGTTGCACTTTGCAGTTCAGAGGTGTGGATGAACACCTAATTGCTGTGCTTTGGAAAAGCACAACTTACCCTGCAGTACTGTCTCCCAAATGTTGTCAGGCAATAATCTTGTCTAGATTCACAGTTCTACAGAATTTGGAAACAAGGAAATATAAACAGAGGAGTAAGTTTAATGACAATACCATGTTTATCTTTTGTTTGTCTTTCTCCCCTCCAGTACTCACTTAATGAGAGAAAGCTACTTGAAATGAGGACAGAAATAGTGGAATTGGTAAGAACTTGGTAACTGATTATTACACAGCAAATACTTTTGTTCTTGTGTTACATACCTGGTATTATTTTTGGAGTTGTTCTTGTCTTTAGGCACTTTAATGTACAATGTGTCACTGTGCTTTATTAAGTCCCTGTGTATTCATATAGGTGCAGGTAAATGAAATGTCTACAGAATAAAAAGGCTTTCATATATATTGTTAGACTCCTTGCATGTCTGTGCTTTTCTAAACTCTCTATGCTCTAAACTCTATGCCCTACTAAACTCTTCAGTGGCCACTTGGTGCATGTAGTATTTTCTGTAGATGGAGGGCATTATCCCTAGGAAGATGTCTAGAAGTAAATCATTAACTGAATCACAGTGTTTCAGTAGTGCTGATTTGAAAATAGCAGCAGCTTGGAAGCTTTTGTTCTTAGTTTTATCTTTCAGTCTTTGAGTGATAATTCTATCCTGGTTTTTTTTACAGAAGTCCTGTCTTCTGTCATAATCAGATTCTGAATTTGTCTGTAGCTGGTTTTGTGGTAGAAATCAATACAAGCAGACATGGCTTTTTTACATCAGAAGATCAATTCTTGGTTTTTCTAATGATCCATAGATCTTTATGCTCCGGTATGTTTTTGTCACAAAAGGCTCTTGGACGTCTCAGTGTTTCTTCTGATTGAGCAGTGACTTTAACTTCAGTCTATTGTTTGTCCCCCTGTTGATGTTTATGTTGCTAGACTGAGACAAGAAGGCATCCAGTTCTGCTGCCCTCTAGATAACCTCAAGGAACGTATAATGGTATTAATTTCCAAAGTTCACCAAATTATTCAATTCCTTGGATGCTTTCAGCTAGGAAGGAATTTGTTCTCTCCAAATACAAATCAACGTACATTTAAGAAGGAACCAAAAGTACAAATTGAAGAGTGGGCTTCAATTACCAAACGAATCAGAAACTGGTCAAATTGCATCATTTTGTTGCTTTGTTTTTTAGCACGCACAACAAGATCGATCTCTGACCCAAACAGACAGAAAAATAGATACAGAAGTTGCAGATCTGAAAACAATGCTTGAATCGCACAAACTTGACAATATTAAGTACTTAGCAGGTAAGCATGGTGAAACTGTTAAATATTGTTGAATTTTTGGCACACTCTCAATTGACTGTGTTCGTAGAGGCCCTGATTTGAAAACCAACAACCTTGAAATAGTCAAGAATAGCAGCAGCCTTAGTTGTGTACTTAACCCAGACAAAACTTCCTATAATTTGCAACTTTATTTTGGGTGGAGTTATGCCTGTATGAATTTTGTGGGATTTCCCCTACTTGATGCTGTAGTAATAATGTGTATGACATCTAGAAGACTACCTGTTAACGAGGGCCAAAAAAAAGTTTTTCTGTGCCAGACTTACCAAAGCAGCCCTGCTGAGTGCATTTCTGGCATTTCTTCATCTGTCTGATGGAGATCTGTATGAGAAGTGGAACACTTCAGCTTTTCTGGCTGCTCAGCACCACATACTCTGTAAGCTTTCATTTTTCAGGCATGTGCATTAGAAAATGGCTATATCTGTGTGTGTATGCCCACTTTGTTGCCCTAGGTAGCTTTAATATTTTGACATTTTGCTACCGAGTGTGTGGTGCTATTAAATGAGCATGTTTGCAGTAGAAAATTATTCTTCTGACTTAGATTTTCTGGTTATTCTTTCCCAATGGAATTTGTCACAAGTACAATCACTTATGTCTATTCATAGTATTCATAGTTCAAGCATATCCTTTAGAGAGAACCATTATCAAAAGTAAAAGGCAATTTAGTAACTGAGAGGAAACTCTTTTCACCACCATCCCTACTCAAAAGTATGTTGAGCTCTGCATGGAAAACCGATTATTTTAAAATAATTTGTGTTGTTTGAAGTGTTCCTGTTGCAAACAGTGGCAAAAATCTTTTGTGTGTGTGTGTCTAGAAATCTAAAGTTGATTTCATTCAAATTGCAATTTTAAAAATTGCAAACTCATAAGCCTCATTAAAAATAGCTTTCATTTGTGTTTCTTGATGACTTGACTGTGATTTAATAATCCTGTTATTCATTTCCTCACTTTACAACTGTAACTGGCCATATTGATCTTTTTTGGGGGGGAACACTAAGGTTTTCTTTCAGACTTTTGATATTTTCCAGCCAAGTTTTCCTGCATTCTTTTTTTTTTCTTCTTCTTTTCCTCCACTTTGAAACTGCTTGTTGTAACCCTTATTTTCTTACATGGGGAAGGGGTGGTGGTTACACTTCTAGTATTGTAGTGCACATAACTTTCTGAAGAAATGTTCTGAGCTAATGATTTATTTTTGTCTGCATTTTCCTCCCCATTTTTATTTTCTTTCAGGTTCAGTATTCACATGCCTTACTGTAGCACTGGGATTTTATCGTTTATGGATATAACAAACCATCAATTCCTACTGCCTTGCTTTCTGAAAGGGGGGGGAGAAGTTTTATCTTTGCCTGGACTTTAATCAAGCCTTGACTGTTTTATTTATTTTATTTTATTTTATTTTGTAAAGCAAACTGTATTGAGAATGTAACCAAAGACGTGCCTAGAAACAAACTGTACATGTATTGTGCATATTTGGAACCTCACCTCTGATGAAAGCATGGAAAGTTGTCTGTTTCCGTTCCGGACAAGCACGCCTTGCTGCTGCCAAGTGTCATGCAAGCAAAGACTGGCGTTCAGAGCAATCGGAAGGGGCTGCAGGCTCTGGAGAGGGATCTCTGGAATTCTGTTCCAGTGCCTATTCAGATGTGCTGCCCAGGGTCAGTGGCACATGTCGGGCTGAAGGCTTGATTGCGAATGTAAAACTGAAGCTACGCGTTTTGTGGCTTGGAGGCACTCTTATCTAAGTAGAATTTATGTTAACTGAATCATGCTTATTTCTCTCCTTCTAATACTTGTTCATACAGTTACTATGATCAAATATTTGTTTGGCTATTTTTATAACATTAGAGTTATCAGCTTGTTTTCCAGATGGCCGTCCAATCAGTCGTGTTCCATGAGAAAGGACCCGTGTAGTGACTGACAGCAGCATTCGCTCCTAGTTTTGTTTGTTAGGTGTTTGTAGAGGTTTTTGTGACTAACTTGCTTTTGGTACATCTAAATATCTGATACTCATTCCATACGCTAATTGTTAACTTTACCACTGTAACTGGAAGCTTAAAATGCAGTAAAATACACTAGTTGTGTTAATTTATGATTAAGTGATACTAAGTGTCTCTGGTGCTGCCTCCTTTATGGAAGGAATTGATGCTTTTTAGGAAGAGATTTTAAATGGGCTTTATGGAGTAAGGCCTTAGGCAAGGGAACTGCAATACTGACAGTCTTTTGTGGTTTTTATTGTTTTACTTTAAAAAAAAAAAAAAGGTTAATTCCTGTTGGCTCTTCAGTTGTGTTTGATAGTGATTATTATAATGAAAACAGTAATGGAGACCTGAAAGGATGTTTAATCCAGTTCTGAGCAAGCCCATGGGAACCAGTAAGAGCATCTGAAAGCAATGGAAAAAGGCATCCAGTGTGTCCAGATGTGTAATTCTTCTGCTGCTTTAGGAGCAGAGCTGCCTTCTGTGTTCCTTCAGCTAAGGGAAACTGGTTTTTCTTGCTTGCTCTTAAGAGGAGGGAACAATCTATGCACTAGTAATAAATGCTGTTAGAGCACAGTCACGGCTTGCTTGATGAAAGTAAAGCTGTTTGGCTAATTTGTGCCTGTACTGTAATAGCCATTTAACTTTTTTGGTGGTTGGGATGCCAGCTTTGATCAGGTGCAAGTGCAAAGGAAGAGGTGGATGCCTGTAACAAGACTATACTGGCCTGAAATAAAGAATTTGGAATATTTCATAAATATGCTGAGTTTTTATTATACGTGTACCTTACTAATTTGGATTTAATCTTTGAAGGTAAGTCACTGCTAATAGGACTTCTTTTAAGCTAAATTAGCAGAGTCGACAACCCCTCAAGAGAAGAGGAAAACCATCAATGTAAAGAAAACTTGCAGACTAACTTAACAGCCCCTCTAAATTGAATGATCTTCAAGATCTTCACTTTTTGTTTAAAAAATACTTTTTTTTTTATACTGACTTACAGGATTTTTACACTTTCTCAAATGAGACAAGCAATAATTCAATGTTTAGAATGTCTTCAGGGTTGGTTCTTCTCTTCCCAGGACAGATGATTCTCTATATGTCTATAGAATCAGTAACTCTTTGCCTGTATGCCTGAGCATCTGATAAATAGTTGCTCAAATAACTATTTAGAACTAATTTTTAAGTATAGGGTCCATCCTGCTAAAGATAGATACTATGCAAATAAATTTCAGGGCAGGTAGAAGGAGGAAGTGAAAGATTATAGTGCAGCATTATCCTGGAATTAGCAGCGTGCCTGGCTAACCAGCAGTTGCTTGGTGAGTGTCCTAAAGAAGGAATAAAGTTAACATGTCAAACAGGAAGAGGATGCTATAAATAAGACATAATAATTCCTAGCCCGTAAAACCCAGTGCAGTGTAAAAGATTGTTACTCTTCTCCTTTATGCCTAGATGTAAAATCTTCTCCAATATCCTCTGATTTTAAAGAGGAGTTTGGCAATCTTAAGTCTCATCACGTGTACCACGTGTGTGTGTCGGCATTCCAAAAGAGCTAGGAAATGCTTCCATAGATTTCCAAACAAATTATTTTAAAAATAGATTAAAACTCAAAGAATGAACCTTTTGGTACAGATGAGAAGCAAATACATAAGGATGTACTACTAAATATCTCCTGAGAAACAACAGTTGAGTGCCAAGTGAACACTAAATTCCGAAATGGGAGACCTAAGTTGGCAATTCTCCAGAATTTTTTTTGTAGGATTCTGCTGTATTTCATCTCTGATTTGTATCAGGAGCAATTCTAAATGTACAGAAAAACATTCAGGTTCTTTGACTTCATATTTTGATTTTTAATTTGCAGAGGTCTTTCAAAAGATTCAAGTGAAAAATAAAGGTGCCTGCTTTACCATGAAACCACTGCAGCTGTGAAATTCTACAGCAGCTTCCCCTGGATTCAGAAATGTATCCGTGTCCTGCCTGGAAGTTAAAAAAAAAATGTATAAAGGAAAGAGTTTAATCTAGAAATGTTAGATCTCCCAGGCTCTCTCAAAGTTAGTTTGCAAGAACAGAGGATGCAGCTCCAGCTCTGGTTTCCTTTCAGGAAGAGCCCATCTCTGCCAAGAGTATGTGAGTAGTGGTCTGACTGGTTTATATTTTCACTCAGTATTTTTCTTTGATGTTAGTTAGTTACTTTGTCTGACACTGCAGTACCATTCTTTTTTTCTACTGGGTTCTGGGAGGCTTTTAAGAAGCAGCTGAAATTCTATGGAAGCTGAGGGAGAAACATGCAAAATATGGCTCACACTTCCAAAACCCGTAGAAACTTTCTTGTAGAGATCTAATTATTTTATTTCCTCTAAAAAGGAGCCTTGTTGAAGAAATAAGTGTCTGGTTTTTGTTTTTTGTTTTTGGTTTTTTTTTTTAGAAGCTTGAGTTGACTATTTTTTAATCAACCTCACCATCTCTGGTCTATGCATTGCAGCACCCTTCCCTGTGAACTGCTTTAATCTGATCTGGAGAAAAACCCTGACCACAAGTCTCAAAAAACCTACTCTCTCCAGTAAAAATACCTCCCAGACTTCAGAAGATGTAACAGACTATTGTCTGCTAAGCAGTTAACTGGATAGTTTGTAGTCCCTGTTTGCCCTAAGGTGTCAGACCATGCCTGACAAGTTATAAATATGATGATTCATAAAGTGTGGTTAACTGGGTGGTGGAGAATGTCTAAGGAAGCTAATCCTGTTTGATAGAGAAAAGTGGTAGTCATCAGCTAACAAAGCAAAATATGCTCACTGTGAAAGGTAAATGTTTTAATAGGAACCTCATCTCCACTGACATAAATGGCAGTGTTTTGAAAGGTATTTTCTTTTTTTGCTTTTACCTAAAAGGGCCAGGGTGGGTG
>JANIJG010006035.1:0-86319 GCA_024611175.1 Megaceryle torquata
AGCCGACAAAAAAAAAAAAAAAGAAAAAAAAAAAAGGAAAAGAAAAAACCAAAAAACCTCGGGGGGGAGCCGTGGGGGGGTCCTGAAAACATCTTATAAACCGGATTGCACTGAGAGGAGGAAAAAAAAAAAGCAAAAAGATACAAAATATACAAGCAAAAGGCAACAACTCCCCGGTCTCCAGCAGTCGCCCACCCTCCCTTTCCTTCTCTCCTGCTGGCCATCTGCCTTGGGTTTTCCTTTGTGTCTGATCTTTTACTACTGAGCCGAGTGCAGGAGGACGGTGCAACACACACAGGGACTATGCCCAGCTCGCTTTTTGCAGACATGGAGAGGAACGGGAGCGGCGGCGGCGGCGGCGGCGGCGGTGGTGGTGGTGGAGGGGGAGAGACCCTGGATGACCAAAGAGCCCTTCAGATCGCCCTGGATCAGCTCTCCCTGCTGGGGCTGGACAACGACGAGACGGGCTCCATTTACGACAGCGAGCCTCGGAAAAAGAGCGTGAACATGACTGAATGCGTCCCGGTGCCCAGCTCGGAGCATGTCGCTGAGATAGTGGGGAGACAAGGTGGGTGACTGCATGCGAGGGGGTGTGGGTGAGCGGGGCTCCCCTCCGCGCTGCCGGGCGTGCGACTCAGATGCGACACTGGCCGTTCCCATCAAAACTGCAGCCGCACCGTGGTGGCCAGTGCCGGCTTCCACCAGACAAAGAAAGTGCAGCAAACGTGATGTTTCCGAAGAGCGTTATGCATCAATTTCGAGATGCACTTTCAGCTGCTAGGAGGGGAAAAAAAAAAAAATCCCGAAAATAATAAAAATCGCTCCTTTCCTCCGGCTGCAGAAGTTAGATTTGCAAGAGGAAACGGGAAGAAAATGGGAGCCTCGGTGCTGGGTTTTTTTTTTTTTTTTCCTCCCCCAAAGTTAGGAATCGTGGATTATTTTTAAGGAAGAGAAATGGAGTGGGGAAGTGGAACAATGGGATTGGAATAAAGCATCCGCAGTGGGGAATGTGGCTCATTCGGTACAGCCGCTGCTCCTCACCTTCTTAAGAACTGATTTTATTTTTCCGAAAGGAAAGTGCTGAGCAGGAATGTGGACTGGCGGGTGTGTTGATTTCTAAGGCTGCTTGCATTTTAAATTATTTTATTTCTGGTCGTGTAGTTTTCCTGCACGCTCCTTTTTTTTGGTGGGGTTTTTTTGGTCTTTTTTTTGTTGATGTTGTTGTTGCTGCTGCTCCTGTAAACTGCACATTGGTAGTTTTGGGGCAGTTTGCATGACAGAGGTGTCGGTGGCCACTTGTGATGCCTGTGGGTGTGTGCCAGGGCTGTGGGCTGACATTACTTTACACCGTGACTGGGGCTCCTGGACGAGATGGCACTGATGACCTGGGGTAGGGGGCAATGTGTTTCAGGTGGGTGTGTTTTTTTTCCCCCTCCTTAACTGCACCCAAATAATGGGTTGTAATCATTTGTCCCCCCTCCCCACCTCCCCTTCCTCCCCCTCCTCTTTGCCCTCCAACTCCCTCATCTCCTTTCCAGGTTGTAAAATCAAAGCTCTGCGGGCAAAGACCAACACCTACATCAAGACCCCGGTTCGTGGGGAGGAGCCGCTCTTTGTTGTGACGGGCAGAAAGGAAGATGTGGCCATGGCCCGCAGGGAGATCATCTCAGCGGCCGAGCACTTCTCCATGATCCGAGCCTCGCGGAACAAGAACACAGCCCTGAACGGCACTGTTCCCGGTCCCCCAAACCTGCCCGGCCAAACCACCATACAGGTGCGGGTGCCTTATCGTGTGGTGGGCTTGGTTGTGGGGCCCAAAGGAGCCACCATCAAGCGCATCCAGCAGCAGACGCACACCTACATCGTGACCCCAAGCCGGGACAAGGAGCCGGTCTTCGAGGTGACGGGCATGCCTGAGAACGTGGACCGGGCCCGGGAGGAGATCGAGGCGCACATTGCCATGCGCACCGGCGGCATCATTGAGCTGACGGATGAGAACGACTTCCACGCCAACGGCACGGACGTGGGCTTCGAGTTGAACGGCACGGGCAGCCTCTGGAGCAAGCCCACGCCGCCCAGCATCACACCCACCCCGGGCCGCAAGCCCTTCTGCAACTACCGCAACGACAGCTCCAGCTCGCTGGGCAGCGCCTCTACCGACTCCTACTTCGGGGGCGGCACGGGGGGGGCCGGCGGCGCCCGCCTGGCCGACTACAGCCCCCCGAGCCCGGCGCTGAGCTTCACCCACAACGGCAACAACAACAACAACAGCGCCAACGGCTACGTGTACGGCGGGGGCGGCGGCGGCGGCGACGTCCTCTCCTCCCCGGACTGCTGCTCCGATCTGCCCTTCGACTCGCCGCCCGGCTTCGACCTGGCCCCCGCCCCGCCGCCGGGGGCCGCCCTCATCTGGCCGCAGTTCGAGCGCGGCCCCGCCGCGCCCCCCTCGCCTGCGCCCTCGCCCGCCGCTGCCGCCGCCTTCCCGGGCACCGCGCCCGCCAATGCCAACCTGGCGCTGCTGGTGAGCGGCCCCCGGCGGGGCGGTGGCGCCCCGCCCCCGGCGCGGCTCTCTCCGCCCCTGCACAGCAGCGCGGCCGGGCCCGAGCATCCGCTGGCTCGGCGGGTTCGCAGCGACCCCGGCGGGCGGCTGCTGGCCGCCTCCTACCCGCTGTACGCCAACGGTCTGGGCTCCCACCTGCCGGGGCTGCCCTCCGACTCCTCGGCCTCCTCCTCCTCGTCGTCCAGCTCGTCGTCCAGCTCCTCCTGTTCGTCGTCCGGCGTGCGGCGGAAGGGCAGCCGCGACTGCTCGGTCTGCTTCGAGAGCGAAGTGATCGCGGCGCTGGTGCCCTGCGGCCACAACCTCTTCTGCATGGAGTGCGCCAACCGCATCTGCGAGAAGACGGAGCCGCAGTGCCCCGTCTGCCACAGCGCCGTCACCCAGGCCATCCGCATCTTCTCCTGAAGGCCGTCGCCTCAGGGCGGGCCGGGGAGCTGCGGCCGGGGCAGGGTCGGTGGTGCCGGGGCGGCCGCCCGCCCGACGCGGGGGAGCGGGCTGCAAGCGTGCCGGGGGCGGGCTGGGGGGTGGTGGTGACAGCGGGTGCATGCTATAAATAATAACGGGCGACTCCATTCTAGTTCTAGGCTAGTTTTTACACTGTACTTTAATACGAAGCTTCCAAAACTCCCCTTTTTTTATAAACAAACAAACAAACAAACAAAAAACAGAAAAAAAATATTGAAAGTAGAAGATACTTATGATGATGACAATGGTGTGTGGACTGTTAGTAAAACGTGCTGGTAGTTCCTAGGATCCTTATTACGAAATAATTAAATCTATGGGTGGATACTTTTCTGAATGTTCTTGAAAGGGCAAGAAGTTCCTGTGAAAAAACCATGATACTGCAGCTTTATCAAAGTTAAAAAAAAAAAAAAAGAAAAAAAACCACAAAACTGTAACATATCTCTTATATATATTAAAAACGTTTAAAGGTTTTAAAGATAAATTGCATTAATACAGATTGAAGTATTTTATTCTTTTTTGACTTGAAAAATTATATTTCATATTGCAAAGATGTTTACAAGTATTTTAATTTAAGTTCAGTGAACTTTTTGTAGCTGGGTTAAATCTTTTTTATTTTAGTATGGCCTTATGGCAAAGAACACTGTATTATTTTAATATCACACAATTGTGAACGGAATTACAAACCATAAAATGTGTAATGCTTTGAACAGTATTCTGTTGGGATGGAGATTTTATAGGTTCAGAAAAAATCTTTTAAATCTGCTTCACCCAGCATATTTTCTATTCAGTGATATAAAGCATATTTTATTCTATATTATTACAAAAATGGAAATGTATAAACATATGTCAAAAGGAACTGTTGAAGCTTTCTAACATTTGTATAAATAGAATTCAGTGGAAATTACAAAAATTCTGTTGCACCACTATAGTTTTAGTATTTCTATTTTAATACATTTGTTTACCACTTGTTTATGTATATGTAGGTGACGTTACTTGAGCTTAAATGTACTTTACTGAGCAAAGTTTAAGAACAAAGTATATTTTATTTTATGATAAAGGGCCTTTAACCTCATGGTCAAATACTAATATTATATTTGCTGAGACAAGATTTGAAATTGTATCAAGAGTTTTATTTTTCTGACATTTAAAGTTCTACATAATAAAAGTAAAACTTAAGTAATGGTGCTACTTCATGTTTTTTTAAGTATTTCTATATAAATAAAATAAAATATTACAGAAAAAAACCCAACAAGTGCTCAGTGTGGTGATTTGATTTGATTCAATTTGATGTGCTGGGAGTGTCTTTTGGATTTTTTTTTGTCACCCACTTGTACCACTGAAACATGTTGGGAGTTTAAACTGTCTTGTTACTACTGTTGCTGGAAGTCTTTAGCTTATGTTGGCTTCCAGAACAATCCCGACAGTGACTGTACCTTATAACACATTTTTAAGGAAAAAGAAAAATAAATGTGTTTTTAATATGCGACATAATCCTGGGGTTATTCCATCTCTAAAAATACTATCTTATGCAGAATTTGTAGTCATGAAAAATACTTAGTTTTGCATGAATTGTTACTGTTAGCAAATAAAGCATATGTAAGAAAGGGAGCTGACAGCATCCTTAGCTTTGGGAAAAGCTGAAAGCAGAAGTCAGGGGAGGCTCCTTTGTTGTAACGTGCTGATGGAGAGTTGAGTCCTGCAGATCCTGGCTCTGCTGTGCTGCGGGACCTCAGCTCTGCATTCCAGACTCTGTGTTTTCTAGAGTGGAACAAGGACTTCAGTATCCTTCCTCAGTTCTTGAAAGTGCTTCTTGGTATTTGGCAGTTGTGGTTTGGGTAATTGGTGTTGACTAGCTTATTTGAATAAAAAATTTATTGCTGTGTAAAGTTTGTTTGCTTTTGATGGTGCCCGCAGTGGTATTGGGGTGAAGGAAGTACAGACACTTTCTGACGAACGAGCCTATGAACCCACCAGGCAAACCTTGCAATGTGTTTGTTGCTGGTTGTAGTTGACGTGTTTGAGTGAACTTGCTGGGTGCAGTGTGTTAGAGCAGATCTCAGAAGGTAGCAGCAGATTACTTTAAATGTTTGCTTTTGAGGATGCTGGTTCACTTTTCCCTGGGTGACTGAGAACAACAAACCAAACCCAAACTGTGGGTAGGGTATTTCATATAATTTACTTTGTGCTTAGCAGTGTACGCCAGAGCTGCTCCGCTCAGTTCTCCTTTATGGACTCCAGAGCTGCTGGTTGGGTGGGAAGGGGGAGGAGGGAGGATGCGGCAGGGGATGATGGGATCTCTTTGTTTGATTTGATTTTTGCTTCTTTCATTGAACTGTGATTGTGGTATCATCTGATTTATAGAGGTAAATTACCTCACTGAGGGTTGCATATGTCTCAGGAAGCTTCTTGGTTTGAATGGTGGAAAAAACCCCCAAAAAAACAATTCTGTGGAAAAGAATCCAGAGAGTGACAGAGAAGATGGGCTTAATTACAGCAGTAGTACAGACATTGAAAAAAAGAAAAAAACCCAAACCCTTGGCAAAACTGGTTACTTTAAAGGGACCAGGAAGTTTAAGTTCACGTGTATATTTTCTTAATAGTGGGTGTTAAGGAAATGTACTCAAAATGCGTCAATCAATTTCTTGTTTCAGTATAAACATCCTGTGCTAGTGTCTGGGAAAAGTTGTGAAAATGGCTATAAATAAAAAAGTGAATTTTATATGTTGCTTAATTTTCAAAGCTTAGTGAAACCAAAAGGTAAATAGGATGAAGAAAAAGTGAAAACTAAATTATTTGTTTTTTTCTCTTAATGTACAGTACATGCATCTCCATGGTGTTAATAGCAGTGGTATGGATGACTGAGCAGCCATGGTCCCTGTAACGAACAGTGCTTGTGCAGCAGCTCCACAAACGCCCTGACCTGGGCGGTGTGGCTGGGCACTGCTCAGCTCAGCCACCGCGTCCCTTATTAAATGTAACCAGCCTCATTATTGTTTGTCTTGCAGGACTTGGTATTTTCTTCACCAAACTGTGGCTGAAGCAAAGGCAATCCCCTCTTTGTCTATAGCCCCGGCTGCCGTTTTGGCCTCTGTATGCTGTGTCACCCCCTGCCCATGCTCTGTGTGCACATTGTTCCAAGATGGGAAGATGGGCCACAGTGCCTGAAAAACTGATTGTGTACATTCCTCTGAGAATTATTTCACCCACAGAGGGGACTGGACTGGATTACTCTCGCTTTGGTGTGTGATGATGCAGTGAGTGCCTTTTGCCCTGTCTTCCAAAGGTGCGAGCCTGGTGGTGGTGGCGGCAGAGCCGACCAGCATGCCGGCAGGGTCAGCGGCATCCACCCAAAGCTCTTCCACTACTGTCTCCTTCTGGCCACTGCAGGGCCAGTGTGTCCCCCTCCAATGGAGGTCATTTCAGAAGTGTACTGATGTGCAGTGTCTGTTGCATTATGACTCCTCTCTTGCTTGGCTGCAGTGATGTGCCCCAAAATAAAATCTGTTCCTGCTGGTGGGGTGTAAAAATCCCTTTGGCTGTTGGCGATGAGTGCACATGTGCAGAGGCAGCATGGGGAGGAACATGCAGGCTACACGTGTGCACTGCCCCCCAGATTTATGCTGTAGGTCAGTCCCTTGGACAGCAGAGGCCATAAATCAGCTCAGAATTTGTCCCAGGGTCTGGGACCATATGGTGTGCAGGAGAGGGATGCCCATGCAGAAGGAGAATAAAGGCCTGTGTGGTGCAAGGATATTTCAAAGCCTGAGAAAGGGGCAAAGTTCAATTTCTAATTGAGTGCTTTGAAATATATAGATGCATATGGTCAATGTTTATCTTCTAGAACAAAGGTCACTTTGTTTTTCAAATGTTTGTGTGTTGGTGTTGAAAACTGTACGTGGGGGTCTGCACCATGAGAGGTTCCTCTGCAATCTCCAGAACTGATGGAGGGGTGGGTGTCCCTGGTGCGGGTGAGCAGCCTTGGCTTGCTGTCTCAACCATCTGGATGCTGGGGTTGTTGAGGACCTGGACGTTTGGGGTGTTTTCCTGTCTCTGCTAATGTACACGTATGGTTCCCAGTGCATATACACATCATTATCTCAAAAAAGGATACATTTACATTTGTAAGAATTATTATACACAAAGTCCTGAGCTTAATTATTTCTCTGTCCGTATCTTGTACTCCATGGAATTTGCATAACAATTAGACATCAAAGCCAGAGCCCTTTACTGGAAGAAAGGTCTTTCCACTGTATTATTTTAATAAAATAAATTATAATGATCTATTTAATCTAAATTTACTCTTTAGATAATATATCTTTTTTCCCCTGCAAATCGATTGAAATAGAACTTAAAAGCAAACTTTAAATTAAGTAGTAAGAATCTAGTACAGTAAGGTATTTAAATTGCTTTTTGTTTGATGTTTCTCACTCCTCTTTGCCAATCCCCTCACCCATCTTTTTATCTCTATTCTCCTTGTCTTGCCATTTTGGAAATTGAACAGATGTTTTGCTGTCACTCAAGTGAAAGGGAATTCTGACACTGGAAAGAGTGCTGGTAAGTAGTGAGTTTAATTGATCTAGAAATAGCAAATATTAATTATTCACCCTGCCTCTGCTTATTTGTATTTCCTGTACCTGTTGTCTCTCTAGTAGAGATGATTTAACTAGAGAACAAAGACTATTTTAAATCTAAGGTAGTTAAGGGATGCTTCAGTCTATATAATAATTTGAATTTCTAATTTACCTTTTTATGATAGTCTACCTGGCGGGTGCCAAAGGGCCCGAGTTTACTGGTGAATAAGTGCTTTATCCAACGGTAAGTGATGTGGGAAGACTCTCATAACTACTGCGTTCTCTTACTTTCTTCTCAGATAATATACGTATAGATACATATATATGACCGTATTTTAAATATATGCTTGTGTACACAGGTGGATGTCTCAAATACTCCACAAAATCACAGATTAGAAAGATTTTCCTTTTTCAGTGCATAAATGGTAACAGAAATTCACTGTAATATTAGAAAAAGTTTTATTGTAGTTTTATTTCTTAATATTAAGGATATTAATAAAGCTTTCAGCATTGCATATGTAAAATAATTACATCTCATCTAATTTATAACTTTGATTAAAAAGCAAAAAGCTTTTTCTAGCTTAGTTTAGTGAATTAGGTTGTATCATGATATGCTTATATAGTGATGAAGCTGTATCAAAAACATTTCAGCATTTGGTATATGGATTTTTCTTTAATGTTATCTGTACATGTATAGTATGTGCAATTCTGACTGTGCCCTAGATGTATACATGCATGTATGTACAATACTGTGAGTACCACATATTCTTGATCATTTACGATTTGTGCAATCTTAGTAAACATCCTCTCTTGTGTGATGTTGGATTTGTGGCCTTAAGGAGTATCAGGTGAGACCATGGCTACAGAAACCACCTGTATCACTCCTCAACTGCATTCTTCTGAGTTTTGGCCTCCTTGAAACCAATAGCAGAAGCCCCCCTTGATCTGGATTTAATTCTCTTTGTAAATTAAATTCTGGCAAATAAGGCTTGTTTGCATATAAAATCTTATCCAAGACCCACAGATAATATTGCTCCCTAATGTGGCTTTGTTGGGGTTTTTGGTAGGGAAGTTTTTTTCCAAAGCTTTCCTAACGATTTATAGCTCTCCACTGGTAAGAAGATAATTGATTAAGAAAATCAGTCAGTTAAACACATTCATAGTAAATGCATCTTATACCTTTACCACTACAAACATGATTGATTAGCTGTCTTGAGAAATTTATAGCCTTTGATAAGACTGAACCAACAGAAATGCCTTGTTAGTTTTAAATGGAGAACCAAAAGAGATTTTTGATGTTCCTCATTACTGGTTTTCCACTTGTCACGGAGATAAAATACAGTAAAGTGCTTTTTCCTCTTATGTATAAGGGCTCTTCTGCCTTTCACACCTGGTAGAATTGTGTAGCCCACTTTACATCAGTATGAATGGCAATTGCCTTGTAGATGTGACTGCCATGAGTGGGTGAATAGTCTGTTGTCTCCTATTTTGTCCTTTGTCTTCATGTTTTATTCACTTTTACCCTCTACAAAAGAGCCTTAATTTAGACCTGAGAAAACAGTAGCAATGCTCCAGTTCATTATAGATCTAGAGGCAGGTTTTATTTGATTTTGATGTTTTATGTTTTGATGGGTGTACTAAACAGCAGAAGCTATTTTGATGAAAATTTCAGCGAGAGCATGACCCATAAATAGTGGTTTTGATGGAGTCACAAAAGTTGCTGTTACACATTTTGAAATTATTTCCATGATCTAACTGCAAAGGGCAAGTAAATCATGCACCTTTAAGAGTTAGAAAAATGGAGTGGGTTTTAGGATCTTTAGTTCTGCTACTGAGTCATTGTATCATCTCAGCTAATTAATTTCACCCTTTATATGCTTCAGGATTTCCATCTGTGAATGAACTAATGACACCTACTTACAGTCAGTATTGTGAAGATTAATTAATTGACATTATTGAAGTATCCTGAGGTGGAAGTCCTGATGTAAGTACAAAATATTATTACTGATACTTTGTAATTAATCAGTTCCCAGAAGCCAGCATGTGGGAATAATATTGGTCTAGAACAAACAAACACAGAACCAGATTCTATTTGAAATCTGTTGTGGTTCTTTTTTGTTTTTTTTGCTTTGTTTGTTTGTTTGTTTATTTTGGTGGGTTGGTTTTTTTAGATTTCTGGTTTTACATGTTATTTGAACATCAGTGAGTGTAAGAATCTCTCTTTCTCCCATGGCACTTAAAGGTGTAGTGGGCTTGATTTAGGAGTGATACGTGATCCCTGTGTTGTAGGTATAGCACTGGTAGGCTTTGTTGAGGATACAGAAAGGCAACTTTGGCTAGCAATTTTCTTGCCTCCTCTGGTGTAACACTGCTAACACTTTTAAATGGGATCTGCTTTTTTTTTTTTGATAGAGATGAAAACATTAGTGTTATAAAGAAGCATACAGCACTGATCTAGTAATCTCTGTGCATGTGGCTGGATATTACTAAAGAGAGCATTTCCTCTATGAAAGAGAACAAGAGGAGTGATGTCTTACATCATGAAGCGTTGCAAGGGAATTGATGTTGTGAAATTATTCATAATCTATGCAGATAATAAGATCTATTCTTACTACTCATACTCATGGCTGGTGTGCTGTTTGCATGATAATATGACCACAGCTGTGCAGGTCTTAGACCACATGTTTTAAAATGGCAAGAATAACTAGAAACAGTGGAATTTATTCGAGCCTTTCTGTAATTAAATGCTATGAAACATGTACTAATTTTTCATAAGGTTAAATATAAAGCTGACAATAAGGTAAATGTAGTTGGTGTCTGTAGTGCTTTCTAGAGACTGACTGAATTCAACAACTCAATAGACTTTTTGTTCTTGGAAATGTAAGTCACAAGATATTTCTGGAATTATTTGCAACAGTTGCCCAAGTGCAGGTGGAAGGTTTAAAGCTTCACAAACATTCATTTTTCTTTCTCCTTGTGTCATTTAAAAAAAAATATAATCATGTGCAATTATGAAACTGCTTTGCATTTGACATGGTTTAAGATGTTTTCAGGTCACAAAAATGTAACTTTTTATGGCTAATTTGAATTAAAAACCCACTCCAGCAGAAAATGTCCTCAGTCTTTGGAGTCACATGGTTCTTGGAAAGCTCTTTCTTGACTGTGCAGGAGGTCAGTCTTTTAAGGAGGAAGCCTGTGCACAAACGTGCAGTGCTGCTAATGAGAGGAATTTCACACTTCTCCCCCTGACACAAGCTCTGTTCATCCTGCCGACTGCTGCCTCTAAAGCCTTTCGGTATTAGATGTTATAATGAATGCTGGGCCATTACTGAGCTGGTGTAGCAAAACCCTGTAACTCTAGCTAAAGAGATGGCTTCCAGAAGGTAGGGTCACCTACTCTGCAAAAATAAAAAGTAATTAAAAGTGAGGTCTCCTGTTTGTCTCTGAGCACGTCTCTGCTGTATGGCTCCCCTTCCTTTCCCCAATGGCGATTTTCAAGCCAAATGGCCTTTTCATCGTCACTCTGGCTTAGCAGCAAACTTGTCTGTCAATAATAGCAGGCTTCACTTCTTCCCCAGCTAACTGGTAGTCAGACAGCCAAAGAATGGCCTATCCAAAATTAGGATATGCTCAATGCACCATCCACTGGTGTTGTTCCCATCAGCCTAATTATATGACTTTTGGGTCAGACAATGTCTCATTGTGTGGCCCTTGGCAGCTATGGGATGCCTAATGCTGCATGAATGTCTAATGTGGAGTTTGATGGCTATGACTGAAGCTGCAGTTCCACCCTGGAATTGAAAACATCCGTGTAGTTTCCATAGAAAACCAGGTCAATGGTGCTTCCATAAAGCATTAGCCCAAGGGAATGCTATTGGTTGCACGTTGCCTGTACAAATCCATGCAGGGTGAGCAGTTTAGGGTGCATTTCTCTTTCAGGTACATGACAATTACGGAGTCAGATTGATTTAGTCTTTAGTGACCTATTTCAGAATCTTAATTTATTGCAAGCACCATCCCTCATCCATTTATCTCCATCTTTTATTTTGTGCTTTTAAGAACATTTGTGAGGTATCTTATGAACATTGCAAACAATGAATATGTCTTTGTATTGGTAGGTTAAAAAAACCCCAACTTTATGTTTTCTTTGACTGTAAAATTTTAGGTGGAACTATCATATCTTTACAATACTTCCTGGTAAAGTCTGCTTTTTTTACAGGCAAAAGCAAGGTATGAATGTAAAAGGCAATTCATTATAGATGAAGGCTGTAATATGCTTGTTCATTTCAAAGGAGAATGTGTAACTAATTATGTTTTAATTAAATCTCTAACGTCAACAGCTGTTTTTTAGGGATCTTTTTAAGCTACATTTATTTTTAGTATTGTTTAAGATTGTCTTTCTTTGCATTGCATCTCCCTTCATGCATTATTGCCTTTTTAAAAGTTTTCCCTCTTTTAAAGGCATATATTAAAGGCTAAGCACTGGTAAAATTAGTTTTTTAAGATGCTGGCTGTGACTTTATTAAACAGAGAGCAAAAAGACGTGACACCACCAAAATGCCCTTTCTTCTCTTTTTCTCCCAGAAGTAAAAAGTTCCAGTTCCAAACCCCAAATTGCCAAGCCTGTTTTCAGCTGACAGTGGTTTATGTCAGCTGGCTGTTATCAGTTCCTCTACAATGCAGCTGCTAATTACAGGAATAGCAAAACTATCTCCTCAGACAAAGTGAGCCACACTGATTTAATTCTTTCTCTCCCTCAATCAGCAGCAGCATCAGTAAGTACCGTTTAACTTGTAGAGAAAAGAAAAATCTAACTCCTTGTCACAGGAACAACTGAGCCAAACTTAGAATTTTATGTATTAGTGCTTCATCCTGTTGTTTTTTTGTGGAACTCGTGTCAGTCTGTAAAGCTTCAGGTGTCATTGTGGCTTGTTAGAGTTGTTGGTTTGTTGTTTCCAGCCTGGATCATTCAGAGCAGAGAGGAAGGAAAAAGGAGTCTTTGCTCAGCCTGTAGAAGCTTGGAAACTCTTTCAAAGGAATCACCAGAGCCTGCTGTCTCCCAGTTGCTGCAGGACTTGAAAGTGAGCTCTGTGTTGGGCATTGGGGCCAGAGATACCCTGGATATCTCTGTCTGTGGCCCAGTGAGACCCACATCTGTTGCTCACTGTCTCTGCTGTAGGGGGATACAGCTTTACCCTGCACCTCTCCACTCCCCCCTGAGCACAGCCAGCAGTCAACACCACGCCACTGGGGAGGAAGGAGCCTGGCTGGTTGCTCTTTCTCTGTGGTTGCTGGGCTTCCTGTAGTTATGGGATCAACTCACATTAAAGATACTTTCTGTAATCTTCTCCCCCTGTCACTTCTCCTCTCCAGAACTGCAGGCTTTTGCATGATTTGGAGTCTTAAGCACTCCAGAAATTGAGAGAATTGTTTGAGAGATAATTACTGCATTGCTGTGCGGGAATATGTATCTAACGTTAGTTTACTATCTAAACTCTTCTGCAAACATCAAAACCCAGTAATCATGGGATGCCTGTGCTGGTTTTGTAAGGTAGTCCCATTATAAATTGGAATGCCAATGTATTTGCTAAAATAGCATGAACAATAAATAAGAATTTATTGTGTCTTTCGGGAAACTAGCTGAGAGGCTCAGAAAAACTTGGCATCTGAAGCCAAGATAGTAATTGATCTAGTGGCAGTAAAATAATGGCAAACCAGAGAAACAGGTGAGTCTTCTAGGTAACACCTGCAAATGCACAGTGATTATGTTTTTCACTGATAAATCAAGATTTGTGAGACCTATGATTTGCAAGAGCAGATTTGACCCTTTGTATTTTACTGTTAAATTTCTCTCCTTTCCTTCCTTACAAGTGCACTTATCTAATTTTGAGCTCAGGCAAGTGTAAATCACAGTTAACACTGGTGACATCATTGTAATTGCACCTATCTGAAGTCTGTGTATTTGAGAGAAAATAAGACCTGCGTGGTCAAATTCTTCAGTGGGTGAGTCTCTGGAAAGAGAGCAAATTCACATGAATGAATTATCCCTAGCCTGCCAATGATGTAAATGAAAGCTAAATCTGACCAGCTTAGTGCCACGGCTTGAGCAGGAATTTTGATGAAGCATGACAAGGCTCGCTACAGCAAAAAACATCTTTTATTTCTATAGTGTAAAGCAGTCAGAAATACTAATATGTGTGGCATTTCTTCAGGCTGGTGAAGGACACTCCTCTATCCACATCTGATGGATGAGTCAGCTGTTCTTGGAGCAGCAGGTAGCTCAAACCATTTTAATGAGTTGATGGGATAACGGGGCCTAAAAATAATTCTTGGGGTGCTTGCAAGAATTACTGAGAATATCGTACTGAATAAAACCACTTGTAAGGTTCTTGTGGGACATACACAGGACAGAGAGTTAAAAGTTGATCTTTTAGCTGTGCCTTCCAATGTGGGTAAATCATTGGATTTCTCCTCTCAGTTTAGTTATGAAACAGGGAAATAGTCTTTGCTTGATGTATTAGGGTGCTGTGAAGATAAGTCTACTTCCATTAAAACATGCTTTACATTCTGCGTTGGAGAGCACAGTAGAAATATGAAGCATCTTTTTATGTTAGACACTGTGGAATTAGCAAACCCTGGTGTTCAACAGTAATTTCTCTGTACTGGGACAGAAAAACAGGGCCAGTAAGAAATGTGCAGCAGCTATGCTGATGGTGGCTGCAGTGAAACAGCATTTTGATTTGTTGGTCTCTCAGAACTTTGCTTAATGTGTTACTATTTCTTCTTGTTAGAGCATAAAACTGAATTCCAGGAGCTGAATAGCTACATGGCACTGTATTAGGAGACATACCAATCACTCTAGGATTGCTTTCCTGATGTCAACAACATGCACTGCATACCAACATCTGCGTTGTACCAGAGATGTTCCTCTATGTGTCTGGGAAACTGCATGACAATTTGTGCAAGATGAGCATATCTTGCATGCTGGGTTATTGAAAAGTTGAGTAACTTGACTAGTGTTATTTTCAATAATATTTACCAGGAGATGCTATATATTGACTTTTAGATCTGCTGTCGTGTTGGATTACCATTACTGTCAGATAGTAATTGCAAAATTGGTTGGTTTCTTTCGTGTGGTTTCACAGGTAACACTTATTTAGCAAAGAGTTCTGTAGAAAGCTCTTTCTTTCTTTCTTTATTTATTTATTTATTTTTAAACCAACCTCTCTCCTACCTTTTACCTCTCAGGTCATGGTAGTGTACGGACAAGCTCCAGCAGATGAATTGCAGAGAGATAGTGAGGATTTGCTCCAGTGCATTAAAGCATTCAGAATTTCAAAAATTCTGGTGAATCCAAAGCTACTTTAGTCAACATGTGCATCCAGGATTTTTCCTGTCATGTACATTTGCTGCCTGGATAGTCAAGTAAATGCTATTTTGCTTGTGTGATCACATATGTAAGGCTTCACAAAGCAGGTATGTTCTGCGTGGCTGGTAACTTGGGGAATGTGTGTTGTCTCCGATCAGAAACATGCTTTTCCTGTTGTGAAGGCTGTTCAAGTTATCTGTGTATAATATCATGAGCTGGAAGAGAAAGGGGATTTTTGTGCCCTTTGAAGAAACTCCTCCAGATTCTTTTCTGTCTCCCTTCAGTGTGATACACCACTATTTACATTCTTTTTTATCTCTATTTTCCCCCTGCTCATTCTTTTCTTTCAGGCAGTTAAAGTCTGGCTTTGGTCTTGCTGGAGGAGGTAAGTTTTCATTTCAACGTGTTACTGGATTTTTTGGTTCTGGTGCAGAAGCCAGTCTGTCTTACATTATCTCCTCTTTGCATTAGAGCCTGTCAAGTCTCTCCTGCACTGATGCACTTAATAAAAGCTTAGTTATTTATTAATTTCCTCTTCACTATCTTTAGGTATATGCCTGGACTTGGAAATTATCAGTCATGTTTTTTTCATGTTGCCTTGCTTTTTTTGTTCTTTTATATCAGTATGGAAACCCAAGGTGTTGCTACAGGACTCACCCCCTGGAAACCAATGTTACTGACCCACTTACCTGTAAAAATTATTTTTCTGGATTGTCTTTTCTGCTTTTCTGAATAAAAACTGGCAACACTGAAGCCTCCAAGCCCTTTCTTTTTGCCTCAGTCTCCAAAATGTAGCAAAACTTTTCCATTGACAGACCTGACTGATTTACCTGCCTTTTTCTCATTGCTATGGGAATGTTGACAAGAAACAGTCCAGTGTCAATTATTGTTTGTGTTGCTTGTATTATTATTGTATATATATATACAAGCCTTTTTTATTTTTAATTTTTATTTTTATTTTACCACTTATGACCCTCTTAAATTAAAATATTTTGGAAAGAAATAAAACTAACATGTTATGATAGGGCCTATTTGCTCTGTAGGACTGGAATGGTCTGGCTGTGCTATTCACCCGTTCCCATAGCTGAGAGCACTGTGGAAATGGAAGAAGACAAGCCAAAGGAAAGGAGAGTGCTCTGGGGTTTGGAATGACCCCCCCATCCCCACCCTGTGCTGTCCTAAAGCTCTGTCTCGTGCTACTGGGTCTGCAGGGATCTTCATTTTACACAGCCACTTCAGCCACCTTCTGTCAGGAAGGTGATGCACAGACTGTCTCTGCCCTTGGTCCAGGAGGGGATGATATGTCTGCAGAAGTCTCCTAGAGAAGGGAGCATAAGCATGGCTTGGGTTGAGTACTAGGGAGGAGCTTTGGAAAAAGGAAAAACCTTTGGAAAAAGGAAAAAAAAATCCTCTCAGCAGGGATGCATGCCCTGATTTGAAAATTTTTCTTCAGATTGTGTTTTTGTGCAAAGATTTGGTCCTAAATTTAACTGAGCAAGATGGAGATGATTTGAAGAGTGGGCTCTGAACTCTGAACTGATGCGTAGCCCACTGTGCATCCTTTTAAGATGCTTGAGGACTGGAGATGTAAATAGAGTATTGCTAGAACCCTCAGAGACCAACCAGACAGGAGAGTATGTGGAGGGCAAAGGGGGCTGGAGGGGTTTCTCCTCCTTTGCTGTGTTACATAAATAACTGAAAGAAAGTTAGGAATCAGATATTTCAATGGAAAACAACAAATCACACCAGAGAAAAAGCCAAGCCACAGAGAGGCACAGACTGTTTTTTAAGACAAGCAGCTACCTGAGTGTGTTGAGCACTCGCACACAGAAAGTGAGAAACCAAAGACAGGGAAGGCAACTAGGTGGGATAAAGGTTTTGAATCCAGAAGTTCCAGTCACACAGTGAGATGTGATATATTTCAGGGAAATAAGCATTTGCAATCACCCAAGTCATCTTCTGGTACCTACCTAGACAGGTGCTGCTAAACCTTCTAGATTAAAATAGTTTAATTTTGAGGGAAAACCTACTAGTACAGACCAGTCTGGAGACAGTCATCTGCATGTAAATGGGAAAGGGGGAGGCTTGCTTTAGAAGCACAAATGTGACAAACATAGGAAAGCAGAGGAAAACGAAGGTATGCTGAGAAAGCAGCATAAATGGAGAAGCAAATGTTGGGTGGAGGTAGAGAAAAAGCCTTTCTCGGAGAAGTCACAGCAATGTAGTGACTGCACTGAGAACCACTAGCACTGCCCTCTCAAATCTGCTTGGTTATTGGAAATTAAGGGGAAATTCCCTATCAGATAAATTGGTGCTTTAGATGACACAAAAATAGGCAATTTCCACTCTTAAGGTATAATTTGGTTTGTCTGTCTCTCTCTCTTTTTTTTTAGCATAAAATTTGACTAGACTCCAGGCAATTCCTTACGTTTTGAAGAGAATGGATGCGAGACAGCACTGAGGCATGGCAAAGGTATGTATGTCTTCACAGGTGTCATGCTCATTAATAAGCAGCCGTTCAAGATGCAGGTTATCTCCTGATAATATAACTTTGATCTGAATCAAGAGGCAGAGTGCAACCACGCTTCTGTCAAATTAGCCAGGATGAACGATGCAAAGAGTATGCAGCTTTATGTTTTCAGATGAGCTTTGTGCTTGCTGTGGGAGGATGGCTGACAGTGAGCCAGACAAGGTTAGCAGCTGATCTGGCATAAAGTCTTCCAGTACAGTGTTACCCCATTAAAGGTTTTAAAAGAAGTTTGCAAAGGCAAAGTAAATTTGCATTGTCCCAGCGCTTCCCATCCAGTGGTCACAACATTGTCTAATACCATAAAAGCAGATCTAGTTTCTCCTCAGGTTGCCAGTGCAGCTCCCTGAGGTTCAGTTTTCCAAGACTTAAGCCCCTGGTGACCTCAGTTTGAGCAGAGCAGGAGCTCAACACGTTGAGGGGCAGCCTGGCAGGTACTGTAACTGCATGTGAGGGGTGTGGACTGTTTGTGGCTATGTGTGGAGAGCCTAAAACTGCATTTGCAATTTAATTGTGGGGAAGTAATTGGTTTGGGGTTGGGATTTTTTTACATAATTGTATGCAAGTTATAATTCTGAAATGATACCTGCAAATGTTTCCAGTACAACAAGCTAGAGAAGGATGAGCTCACCTGAAGCAGTAGGTTAATATCTGAGTTAGCATTAGAGGTGGTTGCATTCCCCCTGGAGCCAACTGTTAAAATCTCTACTGATTTCCAAACGGGCATTAAAGGTTTCCTCCAGCCAACACTATCTCCCCTCTGTGCATTGTCCTGGAAACCTCCATCTCTGAAAGGGTCTTCTTCCTCTCCCCGCCTATTTTCTGTACCTTATGCGTTCACGTTGTCCTTTTCCCCACCCTGCTTCTGTGTGCTTCAGCTGCATTTGCCACACTAGTAATTAATTCAGCAACATATGCATGGTAACAAGACAATAGAATATCCCACATAAATGAGATGCAAATGGGAAAATGATTGTCACACAAACATTTGTGGACATGGGCCAGGTGGGAAGTGATTCAAATTTCTGATAGGGCTGGAGTATGACTCCTCTTTGGTTTCACTCTTTTAGTGTGCTTTCACTTGAATGATGCTTTTCCAGGGCCTGGTCCATGAAAGGTACTCATCTGCAGCTGGTCAGTCACTTGAAGACTGGCACCAGTACCAGGCACACTTGAGATGGGTGAAGAAGGCCCAGGAAATCTCCAGCTGCTGTTTGCTAAGAGAAGCATCATTACCAACCTGTGTTGGACCTGCTCTGCATCCCTGCTGAGAGGTGTGTGTGTGGGGTGTAGCACCCTGGGAACTGGCTGGGAAGAGCTGGGGGAGTCTTGAATTTATGGACTTACTGCTGTTTAGGGTGTAGCATTAGTTAGAGTGGCCTCCTCATAATTTTAATCTCTGCTGGGATTGAAGGATTTTCTTAAAATCAAGAAGCCTCTAATAGTTTGTGCTCAAGATGCTCTTTCTCTCCCTCACAACCAGAAGCATTTTCTGCTAGTATAGCTACGCTGATGGCTGTAAACAGGTCCCACGTTGGCTCATGTCTTACCATCATTAAATTTTACCTTAACACAGACTGTTTTTCAGTTCTGACTAGCAGAAGCTGCAGAAAAAAATTAGACTAATGTGTTTGTCATGGTATTGGTTTAATTTAGTCTTCCCTTTAACAAAACAGCTTGCTGAAAGATGTATGAGAACAGGTGAATAATTTCTGCCTGAACAACTGTACTGGGGGAGTATTCATTTTGCATAGGTCTAATGTGTCTGCAATCCAGCAAGCTTAAAAGAAGCGTAGTAAGTTGGTGCCGTAAGGGAACTTCCTTTGAACAGAGTATTTCCTTGGCTGGATGTGAACAAAACTTTTGCACTGGACACCCACACAGGGAGTGGAGATAAAGGCCTTTCCCCATCATGACTATTAGCTGTCATTTCCCCCTCCCCTGGCTTTTCAGGGTGCCTGGGTACCAATTTCTGATCCTTTGAATTTTGCCTAAACTGGGCGCTCTGAGGTGCCCAGACCTGGGGGACCGGATATCCTGCATGGGAACACTGAGCCCAGTGAATTATTCTTCATTCTTTCAGAAATAGAAAGTCTTTAAAAATAAACATGATCAAACCCCCTGAGTGTGGCCTTGATGCCATGTTTGTCTGTGGTTTCTCCCTTCAGTGCTCCATCTGTCAGGATCTGAAGGTATGTGCCACTGTGGTCACCAACTGCTGCACTGTAGAGTCCATGGCTGGTCGAGTCCACGGGGAAAGCTGCTGTTCTAGAATTGTTCCTAAGGCACTTTCCATGTTGTTCATGCTTCATTACTGGTAAGAGTAACTCTGAACAGGTGGCTTCATGCTCTTTTGTTGCTGCAGCTTTGGTCAAACTGTTCCATATGCGGATATGTTAAAAACACATGTATTTAACACAATATTTGTTTGTTGTTTTTTATATTTCCTCCCCAAAAAGCAGTGACTGCAAAAGAAAATTCTCTTTACAGTTCCTCCTAGGAAGGATTACCCAGGTGTCTGTTACATGGCTGTTCTGTGAGAATGATTTAGTCTTGCTGTTAGTTTATACATGAGCTTTTAAACTGATGTTTAAGCCTCATTATCTGCCCTATTTGAAGTGAAAGGAAGTTGCCCAAGTAAGAGATCAGAATCTATTCTGTTGTGGTTTCAGTATTCTTTGTGAGAAATGTGACTTTTCCTTTCCTTCTCCAGAGAACACATGTTCCTCCTTCCATCAGAGCAGATCATCACTGGCATCCGTGCAAACCTTCTTGCTGGGGTTTTTCCCCACTGGGAATTTTCTGACCTTGCTGCTTGCATTGGCTCTCTAGAAACCACTTTTCATTCAAAATCCCTCAGTCAGCTATGAAGGGGGCCAGGAAAGAGCCTGACCCCATTACACTTTCTCTGAGCCAAACCTGGTTACTGGCAGAGGGGGTCTCCATACAGTTCAGCTTTTGGCATTTCTTTCTGTTCTTCACAGATAAGCTAACTAACCTGGGAGTACACTTGGCCATGGCACAATTTAAGCTACACATAATCACATGAGAAAAACAGACGTGAAATGCCAGTAAAAGAGTGGTTTCTGGACCAGACACTTAACTGGTCTGTGGCAGATCTGCTTTCAGGTCCCAGATCTGCTACAATCATAGTCTGTAATTTTAGGCAGGTCACTTAGTGCCTCCATGCCTCCCTTTCTAGTCTGGTCAAAGGGAGGGAGCAGTGTTTCTGCTTTGTCCAATAGCTTTCTGTCATCCATCCTTTGGAGCAGGGATTTTCTTTATGAGTTACGCAGCATGACGGTGATACAATCTTGCTTGAAGTCTGTTCAGTCTTCAGGAATAGTAACACAATCAGTTAACTGAAACAGAAACAAATATTCAAACGATATGCCTGTGAGGTTTCTCTCTTCATTGGATTTTGTTATGATGTATCGTTTGTTTGATTTAATGTATACCTCCAGGAATATTTATTTGGCTTATTTATGACATTATGTTTTTCATAGAAAATCAGGACATGGTTCTGAATGGCCAGATGGATAGTGCCTTTATTCTTGTTGCTTCTCATGTAATAATCCATAGCCTTTACAAATACACACTTCAGGCATTGGATGTATTAAAATTCTTGCATAGTTTTTCCTCTCTCAGATATGATGAAATATGTACCCTGATCTGGCTGGATTCAGACCCTCTGTTCAGGTTGTGACAGCCCCGTTACTCCATGCTCAGTGCTACTGCAATTGCCAGACTTTCAGTATGAGTAAGAGGATCTAGTTAACCGCAATAGTATGCACTTTATTTTTCTCTTTCAGAGGTGATATCTGGTGACTGTGTGAGTGGAACAATGACACTAACCTCAGTTTTACAGTAACAAAGCAGCTATGAGTTTCTTGGGTAAAGTATATTTTGACTGACATACAAGTAGCTGTAGCTGTGCTGCACAATGGAGAAAATGACTTCATTTAACAGCTTTCTGTGCCAAGAAAGAAATAAAACAGTTCTGAGAATGTTGAAGATTTTCTCCTGTTTTAATTTTAAACCTAAAAGAAAAAGCAGTTGCCATATAAGTCCAAGTCAATGAACTATATAAATCTTTAAAAAGGTTTCAGAAAGTAATAATGACTTTAGTATATGTACCAAATGAGATTAAAGAACTACATTTGGTTCTAATACAGAGTTTCACATTCAAAAGGGCCATCAGTTTCCTGCTTAAAACCTACTTATATTGAACTGAACGGAGTTCAAACATAATGCCATTGTATTTCAGACATTTATCTTAATTTACAACAGCTGAAAAACATTAATAACAGTGCAGGGAGATGTGGAGCTATAGGCATTTCTCCCTTCCTTCTCCACTTTTTAAAATAATGAACTCGGATATAACATCCAGTCTTCTAAGACGAGGTGCACAGTGTCATAAGAACAGCAGCCTTTTTGAAGGGGCGAAGGATGTGAGGAAAACTTGCTTCACCAAGTGTCTGTTTCTGAACAGGATGGTTAAACAATGATTTATTGGGGTGGTTTTTACCTAGAACATCTTAACTGAAGCCTTTGCAACACGGGCACACTAAGCTGGAACTCACTGGTGTGAACACCTTCCCACTTTCTAGATTCGATCCTGGTCTTCTGTTTCTTTCCAGTGCAAATTTTCCCTCTGCCATGACTGTCTTTAAACATATAATGTCACAAATCATTCCATTGTGCATTTTACATGTCCTTCACATGAATTTCACCTTCTCTATTGTAATTCCACAGAGGGACTGTTAATTCTGTGCCAGTTAAGCTTTTTCAGAATTGTTCCACATCTTGAAGCTCTGAATTATTTTGTCAATAAAAATCAAAGTGGATTTCTGTTTTCCTATTAGAGTGTTGTCTCTCAGGAGGCGATGGTGAGAGAAGAAAATGCATGATGAGGGCATGAGAGGTCAGGTTTAGCATGAATACTTGAAATATGCTAATTGGGGCTAGGGCATTCTTGTGCTAGGTGCTGTACAAACACAGAGGAGATAAATCCTGCCTCTGAAGATCGGTAACATAAGTAAGCTTTACAATAATTTTCCAGTGAGTTTTCACAGTAGAATAAATTACCTCGAAACCCTTTCAGAATGATAAAGGAATCTTCTAGTTTGATGTTCCACTTATGTGGGAACACATTTTCCCCAAAGATGCCAGATATCCCACCAATCAACGTATCTGTCTAGTGGAATAATGTGAGAATGTAGTTTTTATTATCAGGATCTTCCCAGGGAGCCTAAGGTACTTTGTAGTGCTATATTCTTTGCAGTTCTCAGAATCATGTGCATTAAAGGTTGCTTAACAGCTGGTGAGTCACACAGCTTGTTCTTTGAGCTCGAATGCTCCATTAGGATACATCCTCTAGAGGTATTTTAACCCCTGAAAAAATCAATACAAGTGGCTTAAGCATTCTAGGTTTTAAGAAAAACAAAACAAACAGAACAACAAACAAATCAGAAAACCTTAAATAGCAACAAACTGCCTGCATGATGTTTAATAAATTATTCTTCGTTCTAGTGGGTTCATCTTAGGGGGTGTAGCATTTTCTAGAGGGTAGCACAATTCTGGTCTAAAAAAAGTCACTGTCCTTGGGCACCAAGCGAAACTAAGTCTCTGGAGGAAGTAAAGTGTCTTCTGAGTTAAGAAAAATGCAAAAACTCTAGTTCATTTTATTCAGCATTGCATGTGGGGACAGGATTGGAACTTGGAAGAAGAGTACTCCCTTATTTCACTGGGGAGTTGGTCCTTTCCTTAAACCATGAACTGTACTTACTGCAGATAATTGTGAATCTGGCTATATATAGCAAGCCACAGTGCTTGACTAAGTAGCCAGAATAAGAGTGCAATTCTGCAGGCAGTATGTACTTCCTTCTAGTTTAAATCTACCTGATGTTAAATGAGTTGAAATGACCCTGTTTTAGCCAAACTTCTTGAGGAAATGAAATATATTCACCCACTTTTTTGGTCAGTGCCAGTGCCTATCCTCTGTGATATAACTTGGTGGAAAAAGGCTGATTTGAATCAAATCTGAATTAAACTTGACTGTGAGGTGAAGGGCTGAAGGATATTGCAGTCCTCCAAATTTCATAAGAGGCAGTCCAGCAGAGGGAAAACAAATCAGTGCTCCCTTTAGGGAAAAATACTGCAGAATCAGCTTAGTTGCAGCATTATTAGACACCTGAAATCTCAACCCTCTGCCATGGACACACAGGACGTAGCTGAAGAAAAGCAGATTTTGAACTTATACCTGTGGAATGATTCCTTTGAATAAAAAGGAAAAGTGGTTTGATTTTTCTCTTACGGTAGAACCTTGGTGATTTCATTTCTCATTAAGTCTCGGGAAAAATAACGGAGCTTTATTAAACCACCAGCCACGTACCGTAACTCCTGGATTTTCTCTGATTTGATGTCTTTGGTATCAGTTTCATCCTGAGAACAAGGTGGAGAGGTCTTGCAATGCCTACCACCCTCTGAGCCAGCCAAGCTGGGATGTGGCCAAGTCTTTCTCTTGCATGTGGCCAGGGGATGAGTTGGTGGCAAGGCTGTCTGGGAGCAGTTTTGGGTCACTACCTGATGCTGTGAGCAGTGTATAAGGTGGTGGTGAAACCTTGGCCAGACTGAGGTGTGGCCATGATCCTGCCACAGCCTCCAGATG
Source organism: Megaceryle torquata (assembly GCA_024611175.1). Taxonomy (NCBI): domain Eukaryota; kingdom Metazoa; phylum Chordata; class Aves; order Coraciiformes; family Cerylidae; genus Megaceryle; species Megaceryle torquata. Next base: position 24,160 of record JANIJG010006035.1, read on the forward strand.
GCGAGCAGGGGGCAGTGCCAGGGACACAGCAATGACAAGGTGCCCCTTCTTCGGACACGGTCCAAAGCTGCCAGGCAGCCTCAGTGTGCGAGGTTTCAGGTACGGCGTGGAGTTGCCATCTCTCTGCTAGGAATGCAGCCTGGCTCTGGGGGAAGAGAAGCCATTTCCCTGTGCTGGAGCCCAAGCTGTGTGACCTCCCTGACGCTGGTGCGTACTGACTGCAACATGCTGTTAAAATTTGTGAGGACTGCTGTGAGGCAGAGCGCAGGGAGAGGAACACTATTTAATACGAGGAGAATTTTCTGGTACTTAATGCCACCAGAATGTCAAAAGAGTTAATGGCAGATGTGGCTGTGAAAATGTTCTGTATTTTTAGACAACCTTTAATTAAGACACTTTGTATGTAGCAGCGACCAAATAATATGCTGCCACTTGAAAGCTGTCAGAAGGGAAAAAGTGTACAAAGCTTCTAAATGCAGCCCTCTTTATTTTTATCTGAAAGTGAATTAGGAAACCTTTCCAGTAACAATAACTGTCCTTTCACACGAAATGATTTATTTAATGCACACTGTAAATACTTTGGGCATCTATGTGGATTTATACTTAACCCCTTTCACTTCACGTTGTTTAATCTAGCCTCATATTAAAAAGATTACATCTGAAAGCCAAATGGGTTCTGTGATCCCAGCCTTTTCTTCTGAGACTAATGTTTTATATAATTATTCTGATACAGCAGATGATTTTTTTTCATCCTTTTATAAACCTTTGTAAGGGGTGAATAGGCCTTTCAGGGTTTTCTTTAGGACTGAATTAGGAAAAAACAAATGCACAGAGTACAATTCCATTTTGAACTTGAAGATGCTTTATTAATAGATTATTTATTTGCCTATAGGGTTAGAAAGATACTAACATGATAGAAATTATCTAATAAAGCACTAATTCTTACTTTGATATAGCAGAAGTACAACATTTATCGCATAAGCTTGTGCTTAGATGGAAAGCACTGAGGTTTCAGTAAACCAAGATACAAAAAGCTGCAAGAACCATATAAGAATCATCTTGACGTTCCTAGAATTTTGATACCTTTCACTGTTAGGAAAAACACCCAGTAAGTAGCAATTACATTATTTGTTAGCCAATATATTGTGCACGTTTACAGAATTAAATTTGTTCATGTATTTAAGGTGGGCAGAGGCTGATTGGGCGCTGCCACAGCCTGCATCATTTGCCTGGCAGCATGCAATAGGATGAACAGTGACCATCCAGGCTACGAGTGGCAGACACAATCTTTAAGAATTGCAGATCTTCTGTGTGCAGGTGGATCTTCATTCACAGACTCGCTCTGTCAGCTGTGGAATTACAAAATCTCTGTAAGGCAGAATCAGGCCCAAAGCAGCCCAGCACAGGCTTGCCTTCAGGGCCCCTTATATTCACCTGAAAGTACATGTGAGTGGAAATGATAGCAGGTGTGCTTATTTTCTGGTATCTCAATTCAGTTTCAGTGTTGTCCCCTTCATTCTTTGTGCTTTGTTAATTTTGTTGTTGGTATATGCTTTGATATGCTAATGTGTAGGGAGAATTTGCCAGCAGTTGCACAGGGGGAGACGCTCTCTTCAGCCTTGAAGGCTAAATAGGATGTTCCTACAAGTCCACATCACTGTGCATCACAACTACTGAATGCCATCCTGCTTTCTGCTGTGTACCTGTTACCAGCTCATTGATACCTTTTGTAACAACCTGCTGCTTACTGAAGTTATTTAAAGCCTCTGTATAATGCTATTAATATGTATCCCATAGCACAACTGAAAAACCATTAACCATATCTGTAGACAATGGTAATGCTGAGGGAAATTTATCTTGGGTTTTCAGGTTCTAGCTCTTCTAAGCTCCAGTGTAAGAAAAACTCAATGAAATGCTCTGTGTGTGTGGTAAGGATGGTAAGAAAAGAGATAAGAGTCTCCAGGGTTTCAAAACCAGAGTGACTGTGGCACGTGCAGGTTGATTTTCCCTTGCGCCTATGGCTATGGGTTGTTTTTTAGTAGTTTCCTGCTGGTGAAGAACACACAAAAAAGCCACAGAAGAACATAGCAGAATGTCCTATGGCTAAAAGCACCAAACTGTTGTTTGGTTTTGGTTTTTTTTGTTTTGGTTTTTTTTTGAGGGGGTTTCTTCTTTTTGTTGTTGTTTGTTTTGTTGGGTTTTTTGGTTGGTTGCTTTTTTTTCTTTTTTATTCAAAAGCTCTCTGGTTCAGTAAGCTTTTCTTAACTCCTCAAATCTTTATTTCCTTGGCAGGAAATGGATAAGTTACCTGATTGCCCTGTTTCCATAAGTGCTTTCTAACACATCACTACTTTATAGTGGATTGGAAACCCAAAGAGGAAGAAAAGGGAGGAATCATTTCTTGTGTTATTTGTCAGAGATTCTCTTCTAATACCTCTGGGAAGGGTGCCACATATCTTGAATATCAGCATCTGAACCAAATCTAATGTCTTAGCTTGCACTCAATAGCATTCTATTCTGCTAGTAGACCTACAAAATGCTTGGAAGCGGTTAGTCACAAAAAATGCCACCTCCAAACCAATACTTTAGACAGTGATATACTAGACCAGGAATCAATGGGATTCATACTACTGCAGGTGATAATGAATGTTATAAGAAGCATGAAAATTTCACCCTGAAAGGCTCTTTCTGAGCACCCTGTATCAATGGTTAACAGCACTCAAATGTTATTTCAGGAAGGCAAATTTTGTACTAAATGTAATCTCTGCTATTGTGCTGGCTCATACAGTAAAAGATCCATGGTCACACCTATAGGCACACCAGCCCTTCTCCAGGGCTGGTACTTCAACCCTAGACAAAAAGAATCAATTTATAAAGTATAGTACTTTTATTTCAGTGGCAAAATACCTAAGCTGCTTTGAGCAGTGTTGGTGAGCCTGGACTCAAAGGCATGCTGGTTCCCCCTGCCACCCAGGCTTGATCAAAATCTGTCCTTACAAGAACGACTGGTGTACGAAAAGGTGAGAAAAAATACAGATGCATCAAAAACTGAAACAGAGAGACACTGCTCCTGCCAGATTTGGTAAAAATAAAATAGAGCTGTCACTGTCCTGGGTTGCTAATGAATTGTGATGGATTGAGATCCCTCAGTTTTCTGTGGAGATGAATAGTGGAGACCAGCTCCTGATTTGTTACTTTGGTGCAGCCAAGGGGCGTGTCAGTGCTTCAGTGACTGCCTCAGACACATATTCATGAGCTTTAATAGAGATATTTTGACAATGAGTTCACTGCAGCTGTAAAACCCACTCAAGAAACTGGCTAAAATCTTCGGTGATTAACTTGTGTTGCTACCATCAGTTTCAGAGGTGGTTTACAACTACCTTTGATAAAATCAATGGGAGTTGCAGTGTGCAGATGTATGCCTAGTTTAAACTATTACTAGTTATGCATGAATCTACAGAACATTATAAAGGCAGGTATTTTTCCTGTTGTCACCTGAGCTGTGAAAGCAGAGCTAAAGGAATGAGGAGTTTGTTGGTCACACGTTGAATCTTGGCTTCTCTAGCCAGCAGTCAAATAGCTTCTTAGAAGGTAGCATCTGCTTTGACAGACTCAATTACCTAGTTAAAAATTACTTGTAAGCTAGCAGGCAAGTTTAGCCTGGTGATACTAAATAAAAGAAAAAGCTGTTTATGCTATTTTTCAGTATTCGTTCAATATCACAGAGTGCTCTGGCTTGACTCTAATTGCTTTTCTATGCAGCTGAATATCGAGGAGCTGTGTGGCAGATGAAGGTGATCTCTAGAAGCCCCATGGCTTGGTGTGCCTCAGCTGGGAAGCTGCTAATGAGCCTATCAAGAGATTAGGTCCCCCCTGTACTCAATGGATGGGTGGGTGGTATAGTTGTAGGGTGGGGTTTTTGGTCTTTTTCTTCCCTTCCCCACCTCCACTCTTTCTTTTTCTTCTTTCTTTCTTTCTCTTAGGGTTGCATGGTTCAGCTGAGTTTAGAAGTGATTTGGCATGATCTTTATGTCTTTATCTAGGCTGCAGTATACCTCTGAGGATATGCTTTTTAGTTGCTCTTTATTCTTATCTCCAGGAATTTTTTTCCTCAAAGAGATGCTGTAGTGATTTTTCTGGCAGGATGTTGCTGCTGTAGCAGCAGCGGGCTGTGGGTCCTCACCAAGAAATGTCAACCCTTTGCCATGAGGCACTGTGTCTGCATCTGCAGTACTTCTGATGTGTGGTATCATGAGTTAGTGAAGAGACTTTGACAAGTGACAGCACTTCAGAGGGTAAGTTAAAAGCAATATGCACTTGCTTCACTAAACTGGAAATACACTTTTACTTACAGTACCTGCTAAGAAAGATTTGCAACGACTAATCTTCATTTAGAGGCTTCAGTCTTACACTGTATGTAGCTTGTCATTTGAAATATGTCCAGAAAGACTGTGTGTTCACTAAAACCCTGCATGATGCCAAGCTGGTGCATAGAGATACAGTGTCTACTTGTCTCACAGAGGAGTCCTCCCTCTGACAGTCAGAGGAACTTGAAAAGTGGGCATCTGATTGTGCTACGCAGCACACGTGCAGTATGTCTTTTACTGAGTCACAGTGTCATGAATTGCTTTTCATCAGAGGCTGCTGGGTTAGGTTTAGGACTGGTTCCTGCTGAGCACAGCTGTGGTCTCTGGCAGCTCTTGGGCTGGTGGCCCAGGATAAAGTGTGGGACTTGGCTGACAGCTACCAGTGATCTACATCTATCGATTATTCCCAATGTTACTGTCTTCTTTTCCACATTAAGCTTTTGAAATTCCCTCTAATAAACACTTCTTGCTGGATCACCTCTCAGGGTCTCTTCCAGTAAAGCTGAAATGCCTTGAGAGCCAGTTCAGTCAGGCTCTTTCTTACCTGTGTGGATAGGACCAGACCTGATTTCCATGTGAAAATAAACAGACCTTTGCTGAGTTGAACAGGAGACATCTTTTAGCTCTCCAGGGAAGCAGCTACTAGGAGACACATCCAGAGCTGCATGTGTTTTCACCACAGCTGGTTATTCTCTATGTGTTTTTAGTGTACATGATGGTGCCCATGTACGCCCAAGGGATGATGGCATGTGATTGGTGAAGAGGGGACAATCAGTATAATCTGTTCTTTATTATCTTTGCCCTTGGTTTTCCTTCTTGCTTATATCTGGACAGCAATTTTTTCTCCCACCTTATCATCTCTTCAGCAATCTCTTTCTTCTGTTTATGGTGCCTTTTTTTAAACTTCTCATCTCTCTGGTCTCCTCTAGCCCCTTTGCCTACATGGGATGGGTAGTTAGGAATGCTTTGGATGATGCTGTATTGAACTTCCTAACTTGCTGCTTCCGGAAGAGCTCCCCACCATCCTCCAAAGCACTGAGGCTCTCGAGCAACATAATTTTCTTCTTGTTGTCATACCCGGAGTACCTTTGTGTTGCAAGCTCCTTGAAGCAGAGGAGTTTTTTGTTCTTATTTATCTGTCCGTTATGTGCTGTGCTGCTCTTCAGGCCAGCGTGCTGTATCAATACTGCTGCTCGCCTGAGCTGCAAAATGAGACATGCCATACTTGACATGGGAACACATGCTCTTGCATTAGCATTCATTATTTGTGGTCACAGTTAGAGGGATAAAGATTGATAACTGCCTGAGGAGAGGAGCCGTGCACCAGTCTGAGCTTTACTTGCCGCTTTGATAGCGCTGCAATGAGAAGGGAGCAGCCATGCCAGTGAGCGATGGCTCCCTCCTTGGGGTGGCTGGCAGGTGTCTGGCTGTCATCTTCCATCTTTCCCTTCAGAAAAGCATTACTGGAAAGGAATTCCCATTAAAAATTCATATTTATTTATCTGAATCACACTTAGCTGGTAGCTAGTAGCCAGATCACTGAGACTGCTTCTCCAAACAAGTGAAACCAGATTTACTGGTGCATTTTTCTTTTTTCTACCTCTTCCTCATTTGAAATGTATTTATTTATTTATTAAAAAAATAAAAATAAAAAAAATTACCCTCTCCCCCCCCCCCCCTTTTTTTTTGTCAGTGCCTATGCAGCCCACACATGGACCAGTGTTTGACTGTGCTGTAAAGACAGGTGATAGGGCAGCTCAGAATGATTTCCAAGATAAAATTATATGTTTCATGTCTCCCAACGGAGACTAAGAGATTTCTGGGGCTGAGGCATCTTTCTTCTGTTCTTTTATAGGCTCTTGGCTGCAGTGGGGGTCTTAAGCTCATGTTTTACAGGAGCTACTGGATATTCTTCACAACACTATTTTGTTTCATGGGTCTGTTGACATGTGAATTGCTGATCAAAACATTTTTAATTGTTTGAAGGAGCTCCTAGTGCTGTGGTTTCTATTTATGTGACCTTACTGCTTGCAGGCAAAATATATATTATCTACGTCTGAAAAAATAACAATTACACAGCCAGGATTTTTAAATAAATTGAATTTTCCAGCTGCAAAATTCTGTTTTAAGGATAGTCAGGAAATGGTATCTAATCAGATTTCTTTGGGAATGCCAGTGTTATATGGCTTATTGCCACCAAACAGGTCCTGTAGAAATGGTATGTATAGAATAGGCAGACTGTGACTTAAGAGCCCAAGAATCCAGCGAGCACATTTTTAATGGGACTGTTTCTGGGAGGTCTCTGTCATCTCTGAGAGGTGACCACTGATGTAAGTAATTAGAAATTTTGTGTTGCTTGAGGATGCTAAATGAAAACGGGTTATTAAACAGGTTTTACTGGAATCTATTTATGAATAACTATCTCCAGAATGATCTGAAACATTAAAATAAAAAATAGATATGTCATTTAAAAGGAAAAAAAGAGAGAGAGAGATGGGATCAAAAAGGATCTGGAATTAGCATTCCTCATTATTTTAATGCCAGAACATGCTTCTGTACTATTAATAGAAGCTAAAGCTGCTGCAGAATTTTCTGACTGCATTTCTACAGCTTGAAGAATCATAATCATCCTAGGGCTGAATGTCCCTTTCTTAACAATAGCACCTGTTTTACCTTCCTTAGTTTGTCTCTCAGAACAAAAAAGGTCCTGTAAGGTCATCTTCAGCTTTATCCAGAACCAGGGTGTTTTTCTTTAGTTTACTCATCACATACGAGGCAGACAAGCTCTGAAGCCTTCTGTAAATTGAATAGTCAGGTATATTTTTCCCTCTCATAAGCATTTTACAGTACACCATTTTATTTCTTGCCTCTTTTAATGGTATTTCCTTCCAAATACATTTTTTCTCCCTATGTAACATGTCATTAAACTACAGAGCATTTCAGCCTGGACTTTCCCCAAGCATTATGGGCTGTTCACAGCCAGCCCTGTGAAGCTGGCTATTATTCCTCATAGCAGGGTTGAAAAATAATTGCCCAGCATGATTTAAAAAAAAACCCAAAACCCAAAAAAACTGTTAGATAATGATTTAGTCCATAAGGTATATTTATCTGTTACAGAGCTCAGTAGTGATCAAGTCCTGTTTGCATATCAGGCCAAAACAGTGAGACTGATTATTTCTGTGTGTGCAGAGGGGTCAGCAGCACACCCAGGGGTGCCACCCTGGCGATGCTCAAGTGTGAGCACCCATGGGTGCACAACCCTACCCCTGCTCCAGGCAGTTAACACAGGTGAGCCCTGGTCTGGGATGTGTCGAGCTCCAGGGGCTTGGGCTGGTGCCCATGCTGAGATGCCTGGCTGAGCAGCAGGGCTGGAGTGTGGGTGTAGTCGTGCACTGACATGTCAGAGATGTAATTTCTTGGAGAGCGGTTTTGGGAAGGGGCCTTCCCAGGCACACTCCTAAAAACCTTGTGAAAGGATGATGAAAAGTTTAGGGAAACCAACCCTCGTTTTTTGGGCTACAGTTTATTAGATCTGTTTTATTTGAAATAAATGACTGCAGTTGCATCTAATATAAAGTCCATTGAAGATGATGGAAAGGCTGCTCTTGCTTATAGTGAGCTTCGGTAAAGGCTATTTTAGAATGCTTCCTCCACCCCAGTTTATTAGTGAATTTTCTTGGTTTTCTTTTTAATTGCTGAGATAGAAATTTGATTGGCTGAGTATCACTAAGAAGATACTTGAAAACTGTGGGACGTGAGGTGTATTAGCCTCTCCTAGTATATTGAACTAATCCTAGAAAAATAACAAAAACCAGTGTAATAGGAGGATATAACCAGGCAGCCACTGTTGAGAACAGGTTATTTTACTTGTCCTGTGATTCTGTGATAGAAATATAGGGTCAAGTAATAAAACCAGAACACACTCCCACTTAAATGAATGGAGCCATTCATTTCAAGGACAGCTTCAGGGTTTCTTAGTCTAGCAATGCAACTAACTGAATTCCCTACAGGCAGATGAGCCAATGAAGGAAAAATGTTCAGAATAAGGATTCTAGGTTATATGCTTTAGAGTGTTGGCTTGTTGCTTGCTTGAATTTTATTTATTTTATTTTCCCCTAAATGTTGAGGCTAATTACTCCAGTGGGGGTGGGGAGGTGATGGAAAGAGGGGGGGTGATGGAGAGAGGGAAGCTGGATTTGGTAGAGAGGATCTTTGTGAACACTTCCTCTGGGTTGCAGAAACAATTGAACCACTAGAGCTTCAGCAAATTTGAAATTCAACTAGATTCAGTAAAATGTGGGCTCCCTTTTTCAAGGTGTTTGAAAAAACCCAACGAGAAACTGCTCTGAGGGATACCAAAGTTCTTGGGATCTAAACAATGAAACCATGTTATTATGCTTTAACATAATATTTTAAGATAGCAATAATGAGCTTATTTCTCTGCTGGAGGCAGGTCACGAAGATAAACACTTCTGGAGCACTTCACAGCTTCCAAGTGGTATTCTGTTAACAGTAGCATCTGTGATGCTGAAAGCTCTTAACTTCTGTTTATTTCTGCAGTAGGCTGACCCTGATGGTAGGAAGACTCTTAATAAAAACTAGAAGAGGCTTCATATGAACCTTTTCCCCATTCAGGATAATGGTCTCTTTTTCAACAGGTTTTCAAAAGAGAGGAGAAGGAACATATACTATGGTCAATATAGAGCATTGCAGGAAAATAGTTGTTTCCGATGAGCACACCTTATGGGTACAACCATCCTCTGGAAAGTCAGTAGCAATGCAGAAACATGGCATTATCCTTTATAAGCCCAGCGTGCAAGCAGTGCATCATCATCCATATCCCATAGAATCTTACCTAAATTTGCACTTGTTTGTGATCATGGGGAGTGGGGGATAAATGGATACTGCTTTGCGTTTTTGTCTCTAAGTGACTTGGTCTGACCCATTCAGCAGTGGAGGGCAGAGGGAGTTAGCAGGGGTTTTTTTGGGTCATCCAGAATGTGAATCAGGGTGGAGACATCATTGTTCTTTTCCTGGAATAAAGGAAAAGATCATCTTGTGCAGTAGAAGCAGAGAATAGGAGCTAGCAGATAGGCTCTCTCCTGCCATTAGGTATCACTGCTGCTTCACAAGAAAAGGAAGGCACTCGGAGGCTCATAAGTATTGCTGCCATCATAAACTCCAAGTGCTCCCAGCTCTGGTTATATTAAGTGCTCACTTTGTCCTCAGTGAAGAGGTAGAAAGGGATCCTTCACCAATGAAAGGAATTGTGTAGAACATCATCCTTACCTAATATGACATGGATCTGTTTCAAGGAATTAGCAAAGATTTTCCTCTTGGCTGGCACTACTGTCATCTGCTCTTCCTTCTTCCTGTCTAGCCCTTTGGAGAGCTGTCTGTCCATGCTCACAGGCTGCAGGATTGAAGCTGAAGGTGGGCTTGAGGAATCTTTAGCATTTTCCAGAAAATTTAACTCTGACTTTAACAACTGCTTGGCCTCTTATATGAAATTGAAAAGACTGGGGTTTCTTTTCCCCTTTTGTGTATGTTCCATTGCATATATCATCCCTCTTTACTGTTGTCTCAAGATAGCCCAATGCCTGGGGAAGTATAAGTACAAAAAAAATGAGTGAGAACATGGGGGAAGAGGTGGTTTCATTTCTGATTAAATTGAGTGAGTTTAAACATGCTCATTTTGTAGCTACAGCTACTGTAACAGAGCAGTGTTCCTAGCCCAAAATTATGTGATAGAGGTGATGTTCTGGGAACAAGAAGAATAAGAGAGCAGTTGCAAGGGCAGGTAGCTCTGCCTCCAGCTTTGGGCAGAGTCACTTATGTCTAGGTCATTCCCAACAAGTGCTCTGTGTTTTTGAGGCCATCCAGTGTTGGTGTTTCTCCCACTTTCCCAGCAACCTTTCCTTGGGTTTCCCTATTCTTACTTCCATAAACCATTTTTTTAATGTAATGTCTAACACTTTTCCTGCAGTATGAACCTGTTACTTTTTGTTTCATCTGCGGCACACGTGGCAAAAAGATCCTCACCTTCCTCTTGAAAATGTAAAAATTGTTATGTATTTATTAATGTCTCAGTTCCTTCTCATTAATCTCCCTGTTCCTGGTTTTCATGCTGTCCATTCATCTCCTCAGCCTTTTGTTATGTTCCTACTTTTATTATCCTTTCTGCTTTCCTTTGTCTCTTGAAAAATAAAATCCTCATTTCACCAAAGAGAAAAAAACAATTGGAGGAAAGAAACCCCCGAATGTAAGATGAGTTTTGCAAACCCTCGCACAGCATCTCAGCCCTTTGTCTGTCTCCTCTGTTTAGACAGCAAGCTCTTTAGAGGAGGGGCTCTTTTCCTGTGTTTGTACAAGTGCTTAGCAGACTGAGGCCCTGATATAGCTGGGTTCCTTGGGGGCTATCGTAATGCACAATAATAATGAACCATATGTCGGTTTAGCCTGGAAAATTCTAAAGCAGCAGGCCAGTAGGCAGATTTTCCCTTAATGGACCAGGTATTGCTTAGACAATGCAGACCATTTCCCCTTCTATCCCACTAATAATACACTTCACTTCTAGAGGAAGTAGTCCTGGGGATGATGACGTATTTTAAACTTTGTGGGCCTTATTGTTAGTCTAATTATACTGTAGCCTTTGAGAAGTATGTTTCTGAAGTGTTTGGCAAAGCAGCTGTTCAGGAGTTACATGTGCTCTGACCCTCATGGGGCAGCAGTTGTGAAGTGGTGTTTGCGTGGGGCCAGCTCTGACCTCATACAGGGCCCAAGTGACGAAGTCTATTGCCTTGTGCTCAGCATCCTGCCAAACTCTTGCTTTATTGTTGTTGGGTTTTTTGTTTGTTTTATTTTTGTTTTATCTTTTTATTACATTTGGCTTGGCTCACTGGCAGAGAAAGTTTATGTCAGTCTGAAAAGCATTGCACGGGTATACCCCTGACACAGTTATCAGCCCATTTCACATAGGCACCAGCTTTGAAGTTATCAGCCTGTTTGGTAGAGGGATCTGGTAGGTGTCAACAGCACTGGTTCATTTTGCAGCTAGATGGAAACTTCTGATTTATTTTTTTAAAAACTTTTTTCTTTTTCTTTTTTTTTTTAAGGCTCCAGAGAGATATTATCATCATGTTTTATTTCACTCTTAACATTTTTGTCTTGTTATCATCAAAATATTTTGAACAAAGTTTTAGTTGTGTAACAACACTTAGAAATGTTGACACTAAGATGAAGCATTTTGACTTCTGAGAAGTAGTAACTTGGAATTTTCATTTCATAAATGTTTTTCAAAATGTCCTGAATCAAAGCAAAAAGGATAAAAAGGATAAACTGTGTTTAAAAAGATTAGAAAGGATACCAAGATGCCCCGGCTTTCAGCCAGAGATTTTGTGGGACCTTTGGAGATCCTCACTAGTGTTGGGTGAGCTAGGCAAGATATCAATCAATGACAATGTTGTCACCATGGCCACCCTGTCCTGGCCCAGCTCAGCTCTGCTAGGAGATGAGTGTAAATCTGCTAGAGCTATCTAAGGCTGCACCTCTCTGTTGCAGAGCTCAGTTCAGCAGGAATCACTGGGAATAGAGGGAGGGAAATTGAGGATTTGCTGTTTGGTAAATCCTCCCACTTCCCTCCTCCCAGTGGAGACATTTGTGATAATCATGGAGAATGTAACCACTTCAGCCTGCAATAATAACCACGGAGCAGCTCTCTTGCTCGTAATTGCTTTGCTGCCCAGGGGAGAGAAAGGACTGTTTTGCTTTTATCGTTGTCTTCAACATTGGGTTTGGTTTTTCCTTCTTCTGACAGTTAAATATTCCTACATATTATCATCTTGATTTCCCTACCCAAGTAACACAAGGGGTTATTTTTAGGCAGTGGAGAGGACATTCAGGGCAGCATGAGTCCTAAGATTTTGAGGGTGGATATTTATGAGTAAATTCAAACTGAGTATGATCTGCACAATCCTATGAAGTGCAAATCTGTTTGAATCTAGCAAAGTATTTTAGTGGATTTATTGTTGCCTTTGATATGCTTTTTATGTGTTCCTGTCAGAAGCTGAATTAAAAAAAAAAAAAAAAAAAAAGTGCTTCAGTTCAGTGTTGGCCTGTAAAAACATAAAAATCTGGCAGAGAAAGACCTGTCATCATAACTTTCATCATGTTACTTTGCCACATCTGCTCATTACATGAGACAGGCAAGAATTCAGAGCAGCTGAGCTTTGAGAAATTCTGTTGCAGAAGGTAACAAATGATTAAAAGGTCAGAAGATAGGAAGACTTTTGAAGCTATGGTCTTTTTGGTTCATGAATTTCATAAATGGGATGCTGGAAGGCTGCATTGCTGCATATGTTTAGATACAGTTTAGGCCGGGGAATGAATTACAGCAAAGTATAAAATAAGTGAAATGTAAGCTGTGCAGCAAATGTAGTTTTTTTTAATGGTTGAGGTTTTCCTACACTAAAAGGAAAAAAAAAAAAGATATACCATGGCCATTTTGAGAGCACAGTGGATGAGATCAAGCATGGAGTGGTAGAGTTAATGGTGCTGTGGCAATTCATCTTAGCCACAGTTCTTGCCTATGGGCTCTAACTCTGCAACTTGGTCAATAAATGTGATTGTAGTTATTGTGTTTAAGAGTAGCTATGGATTTTCAGTCAGAATGATATTTGCTTTTGTTTTCACAATTATTCTTTTTCCATCTAAGATATAGTCTTCCAGTGAGAGCACTGTTTGGCTGCATCTCCTCTCCTCTGTGAGCTGGCTCTGAAGGGTGAGTCACCCCACCCATGCAGGCTATGGTCCCCAGAGATGCTACTCCTGGGGGCTGTGGGGCAAGCAAATGGCTGCCTCCTTCCTACTGCTCTACCTGAGCAGCCTCCTCTGTTACTGGAGGCTTATAAATTCTTTGCAACAATTCTGAGATTAAAAGAATTATAATTTTAGTTTGATGCCTAATTTTCCCTTTTGGAGATTTTAAACAAAAGAAGGAAAAAGTAAGGTACTGTCATAATCCAAGGATTCCAGAAGCAGGGGATTTAAAAAGGAAAAGTCTCAGACATTATGCTATTGGATAGTTACCACAACAAATAATGGAAAATATGGTACTAGCTGTGCTTTCATCTGCTCAGATGATTTCAGAAGCTTTGTACCTTGCTCACAGAGGAGGAAAAAGCTTTCTCCAAGGCAGTTTGCTTGTTTGTTTTGGCCTTTCTGAGTCACCTGGACAGGTAGCTTCACAGCTGGATGGTGTCAAAGCCACATATAGCCCTCCTGTAGCCCTTGGATTTTAAGTGGTGATGTGCAGAGTCTTGTGTTGCAGTTGCAATATCCTCTAATAGATAACATTTTAAAATGTACAGAGATACATTCGGTATAAATATAGCTCACAGCATGAGGCACTGAATAAAACATTTCTTTTCACTCATTGGGGAGGATCATGCATAACTTACTCTTGGATCTGCTTCATCATTCAGGCGTTAGAGAGTCACCCCTAATTTGTGAAAACATATGGCTTATTCCACCCTTCCACACAGAGAATTCATTCGAGGCATGCTTGCCTGCAGTCTTGTGTTCACCATCTGGATCAACCTTCTGCAAGTTGAGGTAATCAGGAGTTAGGGTAAGAGGGAGCAGGGAAGTGCGTTCCTCCTCCTCTGCTAAAATCGGAGGACATATCTTCTAACTCTTGGCTTCGTTACAAACTGATGGACTGAATCTCGGAAAAAAACCCAAAACACAACATGGACCAGGCAAATAGCCAGGTTACTGAAAACACATTTTAGCAAATAATTATGAACTATGGAATCATTTAACTTTTTTAGACTACATCTTGATTAACTACCTAGCAACAGTGGGTTAGGGAAAACTAACCGTGGATCCAACAAGAAAATATCTGGTATGTCACAGACCTATTGTCTGTTCTGAACCACAGATGATAACTTCCATCCACCCAGAGGTTTTGAGCTCCCATTGTTCATGTTCAAATTTGATGGAATAGGAAAATCTTAGACTACGTGCACTACAGTTTGGCAGGAGTTTGCCACAGGCCATGCACTGCTTGAGCCAGATGAAATACGTACATTTTCTCACCAGTTCCTCAGTCTCAGTTGCTTAACAAGAGACAACTGATTATTTACATGGAACATCATTTGAGTTCCTATTATTCAGAGTGGTTTGTCAATGACAAATTAACAACCCCGGGTACTTGTGCTGGTTCATTGTTTTGACTGTTGTGATTAAGCAAGGACTTTTTATTCTGTTTTGGCTCAGAAAAGCAGTGTGTGGCTTGTTCAGATTTTCCTGCTTGTTCTAATGCTGGATTTTCAGTACTCTCCGTTGTCTCCCTAGAGGGAGCATCAACATGGGGTCAGAGCCCCTGTTGTGTGTAGGTTCAACAGGCTGCACTCCCCAGTGCGTGCCTTGAGCCGGGCAACCTGCAGAGACCTAAAATAGGCATCATTATTGCAAACCACTGAGGTGGTGCCTGAATCTTGCTTTTGTTGCAGTCTGCCATCTATCCCTTCTTGATTTTTGTACAAAGAAGGTGATCTAGTAGCACATTCTGGGTTTGAAATCAGAGCCTGACCCATTTGGTTTTGCTCTGAGGTCCTCTGTAGTGCCCGTGGTACTTTATCATGCTCTTGTGGGCCTGATTGTAACTTTCTGGTATATTCCCAAGAAGGGAAGAAAGTGAATACTGGCTTAAGGCATCCTTATGCTATTGAAACTGGTTGCATACTGGGGTTAGGAGCAATGGTGACAGTCTAAACAGTGGGGTTTTTGTTGTGTTTGTGGTTTGGTTTTTTTTTTTTTTTTAGAGAATAAAAATTGCAGTTTTATCCTACACTGTCATACTGGTACAGAGGCCCTGTAAAACAATATCTGCTTCTCTCAATAACTGTAACTTCATCCTGTTTTTGAAACAAGACTCCATTTAAGTTCTCAGTTGGCAAGTAGGTACAGAGCCATGAATCCATCAAAACAGAAAACTGAAAAGCTTTCTTATGATTCTTTAAGCCCCTAGCAGTCCATTTACTGTCTGTGTGTTATGCACAGAGTCTGCAGTTAAAAGCTGTTTTCCCTGACTAGCTTATCATATGTGTATGCTTTTGTTATCTTGAATTACTGGGAGCTCTTCCCACCTACTACTCAGGTAGCAGAACAGTGTTCATCCAAACTCTCTGCATGTGAATTAAATGGGAATTTGCCCATTGCCTGTGAATCCAGCCAGAATAGGTATTTAACCAGGTAATGGGGCATATAGGGCTAAACTGGTGTTGGGGTTTGCATGTGATTCCTTCCAGGTGGATGAATTCCTATTTTAGGTGCTGGAACTGCTTCTCTGTGGCTGTGGACATGTCAAATGATTTGTCAAGATCTATCAAACAAAGGAAAGTGGCCACCTTAACCCCACGAGTGCCTCTGGAGTAGTTTCTCTGGCTCCTTCTTTGCCACAGCTAAAGGAGACCGTGTTTCTGTGAAGGCAAGAGAGGAGGGACAGGCTTGGAGACCACTGCTGTGTGCTTTCTTGAAAGATACCCCTGTGCTTTTTTTTTGGCACATTTTTCATTACTGTTAGCTTGTACTCGAGTCAGGTGTCCCCCTTTCAGGTCTGGCATTTAGGTCCTCCTGCCTTTGGGAACACTGAACATACATGAAGTAATACATTCCTTGTTTCAAAAACGAGAAGGATTTAAACATATTCTGCACTGGCAGCAGCTCTGAAGAGCTTTCACAACTTCCTCTCCTTGCCACCCCCACGTAGACTTTCTCTCCTGTGCATTTCTGCAGTAATATTCTGCAGGGCTTTGCGTTGGCTGCAGTCAGCTGTGTCCTCCATCACCCAGCTACTTCTTCACATGGTTGTGTATCCCAGGGAATCACCCATCACAGCCTGAAATAGAGGGTTGGAAAGACAGAGAGGATTGAAGTGTTTGGTACTTGAGGACAGTAAGATCTTTCTTACTGCTCTGAGGATACTTCCTTCTACATGAGCATAATTTCAGCCTGGGATCCCAGGCTCAACATAGATAAGGGTATACATGATAAGTTTCTGCCTGTCCTGATCTACCCTCTTTCTTTCTCTCTTATTCATACTGTTCAAAATGATTAAAACAGATTAAAATGCAAAGCAGCACCATAAACAGAATGTAATAGATGGGTTTTTTTATGAAATAATGTTAAAATAAGAGATAAATAATTTATCACTAATCCCTCATCAACTTTGTCCATAAAGCAATGCTGATGAGCCACCACCTAAACCTCAAGAATTTGTGTAGTCAGACTATCCAAGTTCAACTCCAGGCCCTGAGCATTTCTCAAATTGTAATGTGCTCCATATACTTCTCTTAGACAATCTTATCTTATAGCCTATAATTTTCATGCATGTAGTTTCAAATTTTAAAATAACTGCATTTATGTGCATCTGAAGACTTATAAATGTACTGAAAATTACAAATGTTTAATGAATCCTCACAAGCCACCTGTATGCCGGGTTAGTTATGCCCTTGGTTTACAGACAGATACATCAGGGACAAGAAACAAATTCTTATGGAAGGTGTGAAGGAAAACTCTGGTATGGCTACAACACAGGTTAGCAAACTAGCAGATTCTGGATTATTTGTATTTCTGAAATGTTTTGGCACCAGCATTTTCAGTACTGGCAAGAGTACCTCTGAGACAAGCAGGTTGCAGCAATTTAAAGTTCTTGGATTTAAAAAAAAATAAATAAAAAAAAAAAATTTTTGAAGTTTAATTGATCTGTAAATAATCATTTGTACCTCCAACATAAAAATGAGACCAAATACTTTTGAAGAGCATAGTGAATATTACCTCTACAATAGGCTGTGAGTGTGTTCATAGATTTAAATTTGATGGGCTGAATAGACTGAGAATACTTCAGGAATGCTTGAAGAGCTCCTTTCTCTTTAGATAACTTGTCGTGTCTGTCCCCCCAACCCCCCCCGCCATGGATGGGTGTAAATAGAGCTGTTATTGTAATGTACCCATTAAGATGGTTCTTTTGTTTCAATATGTAGATTCCATCTACAAGAAGATGTGAAGCTAGTTTTAAACAAAATGGGATGTATAGAAGCTTTATGTGCTCCTTTCTCTTCAGTTTCTGTTCAGACCCATATAATTTTCAGGAAAAGGTTACAAGTTTGTAGGGATTAGGACATTTAGGGGCAGAGCAAAATATTCACCCATATTTTGAATGTAAACAGCAATATCTGATTAAAATGTTTTAGTGAGAAGGGCGAGGAGATTATAATTTGAGCAGTGTACACTAATTAATTTTAGAATAATTCTTGAGCTATAATGTGCTATCATTGTGTAAAGAATTTCCTTTATACTGTGCAAAATCAAATGGCTACCAACCCTGATTTTGAAACCTTTTGTTTTGGTTTACCTGGCAACCAGTGTGCGATGCTGTTCTGGAGTGTATATGGAAAGCTCTCACCTACATATGCAGTTTCAGGGATGCTTTAGTGATGCTCCACAAGGTATGACTGCAGTGCTCTCCTTCCCTACCCCTGTGACCTTCCTCTGTCTGCCGTAAGCGAAGGATATTCACTTGCTTATACACGTTTGGTGAAGGAAGGTTTTATGAATTGGCTAAGGCAGTCAATCAGATTCAATTTTAGTCTTGGGGGTAGTGTCTTGTACAAAACAATATTCTGGACATTCAGTAAAACTGAAGGAAGCTTCCCCCTGCCCCCAACGGACATCTTATTTGCTTCAATTTGCATGCTATTTATATTTTTACAGTGTAGTGTTTGTGATCTGCTTAATTTTCCACTCTGTCTGATTTGGAAGCTGACACAGGATGTTGCATTCTAAGTTTGGAAACCATTTGATTTTGACACAAAAAGTAGATTGATTGTAATCCCAAGATGAGAGTATGTTTATTAATTCTATTGGATATCTCTGAGTAATTTCTTGCCATTGAAAGGACTGCATCTCTTCTACCACAGAATTCCATACATTTTAATGTCTACATCTGTCAATTTTTTATGCCTTATTTTTTAAATTATACCTCTTCTAAATTCTTTTCAAGACAGTGATTATGTTGGAGTGCACCAACCAGTGGTAGATTTCTTGGCAGCAAGATGTTACTTATGCTATGTATATAAGCTCCACATTGTCTTAAAGAGTTTGCAGGTATCTGGGAAAGACAAGACAGGTATTTGTGTTGTGAAGGAAGTTTCCTATGTGATTTCAGCTGGGAGATGGATTTTGGAGCCAGCTTAGCTTTTACAGTCCAGGCATTTATTTATTTTTTTTAATAATCTAATTACTGTTTAGAATAAACGGTAGCATTAATTGCAGCCTATTCTGTATAATAGGAATAAACTAACACTTAATTGCATTTAAATTCATAATACAAAAATGTATCTTGATTAGAGAAAAAAATAGATCAGGTTAATTCTTTTCTTTGGTAATGAGTGAAATTTATAGAGAAAGAATACATTATCCTGTAGAGCTGTCATTGGCTTCTTCCTGTAGCTGGTTCTCAGTCTTCAAATAGCACCCGACTGTCATTTAAGCTTTGGATATTTTTCCTTCTCAGACAATAATTCTCTGCACCCAAAGTTGAAAGCTTTCCAGCTTTTATGCTATCTCTGTTCTGTGGGGGTGAAGGTAGGAAGCAACTGTATAAATTGGCATGTATTCATGGTATAATTTGCAATCAAGTGGAAAGGAAACTATTTCTTTTATTTCATTTAAATTTTATTTATTTTTATGACTGATTCAAACACTTGCTTAAAAATTCCAAGTGTTAGCCCAGGAGGGGGCAGGAAAGAAAGGCCACGTGTCCCAGAACACTGCTAGGGAATGAAAGGTGCTGAACAGAATTATTTTCTGAAAGATTGAAACCTGGTGTGTTGTGTGAAGTCTAATTTTAGACCACATTATACTGCAATATGGTATCAGATTCAAAGAGCAGCAGGTGTCAGAGAATCTGCTAGCTGACACTCCATGTTACAGCAGAAAAGCTTTATTAAATTCATTTTCTAAGCTGCAAATAGGACTCTGACATGGTGTGAAATTCAGCTAAACTGAACTTCTTTAGCTCCTGCTCTAGCATGTCATGGATTTTCTGTAATCGCCCACTGTGATCTGGCTAGCCCAAGTTTGGAAATGCTGGCTATTAGCCTTAGCAGGAAAATTCTTTGCTTTCAAGCACTGTGTGCTTCCCACCCGCAACCTAATGAATCCTCAAGGGGGTCTGAAATGAGACAAAACCCAATCCTGAACCAAGCGAGAACAGGAAAATCTATTTCATGCCTTTCTCACAGGAGATGGGTCTAATTTGCTGAGAAATATTTTGTGATGGAGCTGGGGAAATTTGGATGCACCAGCTATTTTTATTTTGAATATTTGAAATATGGCTATATCATACATAGAAATTTAGGGTATGTTTTCCTGAAAATGTAAAAGTTTTGTAAGGGTAGAGGTAGAAATTTTGCAGGCACAGCTTAAGCATTAAAAAAGGCTTGCCATTCTACTTTCTGTATCCTGCAAACAAGCAAAGCCACCCTGGCACAGGGGAGGGCTCTGCTCCAGCTTCTCCACAGTGGGCTTCATGCTGCCACCTCTCCTGATCCAAATGGGAGACGTGCACCTGGGTTTGTGCCTCGTGACCTTTGGCAGCCGGAGCGCTCTCACGCATTTGCAGCTCTTGGGGTTTCTGCTTCTACTCGAGCACGTTGCAAAGCACTGGTTTAGTGGTATGCAGGCTAACAAAGTTAGCAATAATACTAATTCTGAGTGTGTAGTGCCCTGATACCTGTACTTGTTGTGCAAGGCAAATTCAGTAGCCATGGCAATAGAGACAGTGTTATGAATAAAGTAGCCATTCATTTTAAATTGTTCTGACTGGGTTTAAACATCCCTCATAGTGTCGAAAAGCAGCAGAGAACATCAAAAAGGAATTGTCAAGGCTCTGAGAAGACTGGAATTAATTTAGAGAGCTCCCCTTGGACAAAACAGCATCAGGTACAGACAGTGTTTTATACAGATAAGGTGTGATCAGCTGGGCATTGCTGGAAGTCCTGAGGAGCAGCAGAACACAAATAAAAAGTAAATGGTCAGGCTGCTAGTTAGTCCTTTTTTTTTCCTTTTTCCATTTACTTTTTTAAAAAAAAATATTTTTTGGGGGAAGGATTCTTCCCTGCCTCTTTCTTGGAAATGAATCCACGTCTGATCACATGAAGACGCCAAATGCACAGAAATACTTTCTAGGGGTGTTTATAATTGATGGGTTTTCTATTCACATTTTGGGTCCTTGCTGTGAGTCTGAACTGCCCTTAGCCAGTCAGGCTTCTCAGAAAGGCCCCTAGCAAAGGGAAGTGGATAAAAATAAAAATCTTCAGGGAAGAACTGGAAGATTTGGGGTTTGCATACAGAATCCTTCACAATGTGGCTGCCTGATTGTTCCTGTAAGTTGTGAAAGATTATGTTTTTTGAGCAATGCAAGGTACAGCTTGCCTTTTTTTTTTTTTTTTTTGTGTTCAAATTCTCGCCTCATAGCCTCATAATGCAAGTTGTGTTCTCACTGACTTTGTCAAAACAACAAAACCCCCATAGTTTTGGTCATGGTTTCAAATACAGTAGTTGTTTTTTGATATAGGAATGTTTCTCATAATACATGTGAAGTGCAGATAAGCAATAATCTGATCCAGGGCTGGAAGATAGGCTCATGGGCAGGCAGATGCACCGGGACACCTAAAAGGTGGCTTTGGCTTTGGCTTTGTAATCAGTGCAGGGATACAAGTTGAGCTGTGGGAAGTCTGAGTAGTTTGGAGTTCATTCAAAATGAACAGTGGCGCTGTCAATTTGTGGGCAAACATAATTAAGCTTGTAATAGTGCAAGCCATTCATTCAGCAAGATTTTGAAGCTAGATTCAGTGTAACTGTTGTTCCATATGAATTGATATTAAATTTCTTTCTTTAAATGAACCTGGAATTTTAACCAAATTCTCAGCTGAAGCTTTAAATATGAAATCAAGAACAATGTTGTTGGATTCTGGGTGAACCCTTAAAGTTGCTTTCATGTATCTCCACTGGGCTTCCACTACATAAAATGCATCAGGGTACTTATAAGAAATAGTAGTCAAAAATGCCAAGCACTCCCACTGTGCAGGGCAGCTGCAGTACCAGTTGAAAGAGTCTCTGCAGGACTAATAGCAATAGTGATATTTTATTCTAACAGGTAAAACTGCTTGTATTTGGGATAATAGTTTGTATTCCATTGGTAACTTTTTACAAGGAAACAAAGATTTCAGACTGGGTGTTTCATCAGAATTTTGGAGAAGGCAGAAGAGCTCTAATTCAATTTCTGGCATTGCTGTGTTTGTGCAGAAATCATCAATATCATCATAATGTGTTTTCAGACCATATTATGTGGAGGAAATAAATATGTGACTTCATCTCAAAGGTGACTTGCAAAGGAACCTTTATATTTGGCTACTATTGCTTTTGTTTTGTTTTGGTTTTCCCTTTGGGTTTTAAAAATGTTGTACAAAGGTCTGGGAAGCTTTAAATATTCCCAGCTTTCTGCTTGTGGATTTTTATTTTTTTTTTTAATTATATTTAAAAATAACAGGATTGTAAAGTTGCTTTTGCTTCTTTCCCCCTCCGCCTTCTTTCCCTGGACACCTCCTTGGGGATTTCACGGACAGAAAAGTGAACCATGGCTCGGAGAGTCAGAGGCATTTAGTTTTTAGCAGAAGAGTTTTCTTCTAAGTGTTTGGACTCAACAGGTGTTAGAGCAACAAGCAGAATATTGGACCCGAACTAGCCTGACTTGACATTTATTCTTTCCCTTTAGTGCAACTTTCACCTTCTATCTTGTTTTGCAGTTGTAATTAGTTGGGTTTTTTTAGGATAGATGAAGTATGAACTTTAAATGTTAAGATATTTTTTCCCCCTTTAGAGTTTGGGTGACTCCAGAATCTCTAGGTTAGGAACAAAAGTGGAATGAATTAACAGAAACAATACACAGTACAAGTACAAAGTATGTGGCTTCACAAGCTCTGGTCCTGGTGCTATACAGGATTCAGCACGTGGGCAGCTGTGCTAAAAAGGAAGCATCTTGGTAAAGCTGATCTTGGTAAAGAAAGTTGGATGTTAATGTGCAATGGGAATTTTACATTCACAATCGGATCCGAGCATTGGTTTAGCATGGAAATATATACAGAGGAGAGTAAAACCCATTCACTATGCCAGTGGTACTAAACAAGTGTCACACCAGTGAGGTGATGGGGTGAGCCAACAGGTATGTGGGGAGCAGCTTTCTTTTGGATTAGCTGAATGGTGCCTGTGCAGGAGGCTCTCATTGGCCTCCATGTACTGTTTGGGGTGGCCTCTGAAAGGTGTTGGCTGGGAGAAGTTTGTGAACAGAATTGCTCAGCTGGCTCAGAGCCTGATTTCTGCTTATGCCTTGGGAGACTTATGGGGAAAATAATGTCTGGGAGCAGATTGACATATAAAGCCCATGGGTCATACCTTGCATTCCCTCTTTGTTATTTTGTCTGCTTGTTTGGGATGCTAATACAATGAATTTTAATTGAAAAAGAAAAATCTTTCGGTGGAAGCATCTTCTCAGAGGGGGGAAGTATAAATTACAGAATAATTCATGGACGATTTGCAGCTCTTGAGAATTCAGCTGGTCTAAATAATGTATGTTTATACATACAAATTGTGTCTGTGTGTCCCTGCATATTTTGAATGTTTGATTGTTTCACATTAAGAAACAAATGAACAAGTGCTGACTGTAGAGTACTGGAACATTTTCCACTTTGGTTTTATTTTTTCAATATTATTATGAATCCTGCACAGATTTTTATCGGTATGCTTTTCATACCTGCATTTTATTGCTGGCCTAAAACTATATAGGCATGGCAGACAGTTTCTATTTTAAAGCCTGAGGGTATTAATGAAGAATGTCAGTAGAGACAGGGTAGCCATCACCCCCCAGCTAATTAGGGATGAGAAGCAATGGAGAACACAGTACTGCCTCTTTCTCTGCCTGCCTAGCTGGTAGGCTTGCTCTGTTGCACAGAAAGAGATACTTGGTACCTCACACAGAATAAAATTGCATGATAGAATTTCAGTGCCTGGTGCTCTGGCTCTGCTAATGACAGAGCAGTCCCAGAGCGCTGGCAAAGCCGGAACACAAAGAGGCTTGCAGGGCTGCTGCTGCCTGGCTGCAGGGAGGGGCACTTCTCTGGCTTGTGCAGACCTCAGCCTCTTAACTCTCGTTTTACTTATGAGAAGACAGGTTTAAACTGATGATAGTAAATATGTAGAGATGTGACCAAGCTTCTGAATGGTGGGAATCCAGTCACTCAGATGCCCAAGCTGTTTATGGTTTGCTTCTGTGGATGTGTTTAGACCTCAGGCTGTTATTGACACTGTTGAAGACCCTGCAGGTAAAAAAGAAATTCAGTGTACAGCCTTGTCAAAGGCTTCAGCTGTCTTCTAGTGCTACCTGGCCATGGCTACGTACCTCATTATCCTGATTAGCGAGGACAGCACGTTCTACTATAACTATACCTACCCTGTGTCAGTCTGAGAGTGTATCCAAGTAGAATACACAGTGATGAATTTAAGAAAATAACGAATGATTGAAATTAAATTGAAATTAATTGGAAAAATCTGAAATAGCGCTGAAATGAGAGGTTCTGCAATTCTTTCCTTCTAATTGTGAAATAATATTTGTTGAGGACATGCATGTTACTGATGTTCTTTGAGAAGGCTGGAACAAAGCAATGCTAAATGACAAGCAGCTGGAAGGGATGTCCCTCCTGCAGGTAACCTCCATGTCTTGCTGCCCTGTGCTGCTGAACAAAAACAGGGAAGCTGCATCACTCACTAAGTGTGGAGGCCAGGGTTGAAATGCAGGAGAAAAAAATCAGTGGGTGTTCAGGCTGCTTTTGAAAGATTAGGAAAGAGCCCTACTACAGCAGTTTTGTTTGGCCAGCATTATGTGGATTCACAAGTTGTTGCACAGATTGAAACGCAAATGCACTCATAGTACAAACCAACAGTGAGATGTGGGAGCAGGGAGAAGGCTTTCTGAAGAAATTTGTGTTCAGTATTTTGTAACAGTTTTGTTTGAGAAGGGGTCGTTGTCCAAAATTAGATTAATTTACTTCCATGTCAGGATAGCATCTAGTCCCAGCTATCAGGATTGTGTGAAAATGGGTCTTGGTGAGACCCAGTTGGCAGAGCACTGACAGGTGAAGGTGTTGTGTTTATGTCAGAGAGGTCTTGGTGCAGATAGCAGGTGCTGCCCAGCCTGGACACACTGCAGGCAAAGCACAGTGGAGGAGGATGAATGAAACAAACTGATGCTTTGGGGAGGGAAGGGAGAAACACTACACCTGGGATAGGGAAGGAAAGTGTCTGGCTTGTTTTTTTTCTGATGGAACACAAGTTTCATGCAGTTTCAGATTGAAATGCATGAAGTGAAGGTGATGTCAGCATGTCATGGGCACTGGGGTTGTGGAGTGACACTACAGGCTTAAGGATGGCCATGGTGGGTGGCAGCCCTGTGGCAAGGTGTGCAAACTGCAGGAAGACCGTACCTGAAAGCATGTACAGGTCACTGAGCATCCTTGCAGAGCGACTGGTTTTGGTTGTTACTGATTTGAGGTGGATTCAAATCAACAGCCTAGAGGCAAAAACTGTGGTTTTTATAGGGCACGACTGCTTATTTAAATGCGAAATTCTAGCAATAATGTCTTCACCTTAGGATAGTGAAGGGTCAATACCTGCCTATTAAATAACCGTGTATTTTAAACAAGACGTTGGTAGTAACCACCATTGATTATTATGTGTAAACAAATCCTATAAGTGTTGCCAGCTTTGTGGGTTTTCTCTAATCTGTATAGCTATTAAAGCTCCTTTTTTGCAATCCTGCCTAGCTGCATTTTAGAGTTGTATTTCTGTCACCACCCCTGCTCCTTGCAGGTGCATAGAGTCACTTCCAGTGAGACAGGTTTACCACCACACTTTTTGTGTTGGCTTACCTGGTATCAGGGCTGCCAATGCCCCATGGGGTCCTGGTTTGAGTGCTGGCTGTGGCTGAGTGCAGATTGCACACAGAGTTCAACTACCAGATGGGGGACACTAAATTGGCTTTGTCTAGCCAAGAGCTGGCAGACAGAGTACCACTGCTGCTCTCAGCCAGAGAAATACTTAAAATTGCTCAATCAACATAATTCATGAAGCTTTGTGGCCGGTTTGCAGCTCTGCAGGCCAGTCCACTGGTGCCAGATCAGCCAGGGAGCTGTGCAAACCCATGGCGGTGCTCATTTACTCAGAGGATGTGCACAGCTGCCCAGCGCAATGGCTCTTGCAGAGGTGGTTTCAAGGAGAAAATGCTGTGAATGACACTGTCGCACAGTAATTCCCGCTTCGTTTGCAGAGAGAGGTCATGGCTAAGAGCTCTGTCCCTGATCCCTTTTATGATGTTGCCTCAAAGCACTCTGAGGACCATCGAGTTGCTTGGCTGCCCCTGACCTACCCACCCTCCCTGCTCATCATAAACTACAGACTCAAGGTGAGGGGGAAAATAGCAAACAAGTTTACATCTTTATGGGCAGAGCTTGGCAAATACTCCATCCAGTCTTCTCAACCAGGCTTTCAAACAGAAAAAGGTTTAATCTTTGGGTTGGTATTTCCAGCCCTTATTTGCTTGTCATGCTCTGGGGCAGTGGGGTTTTCAGCAAAGTTGCTGTGAGCAAAGACTTCAAAGGTCCTGACAAAAGTGAAAGTCATTGAGAGCTGTGGAAACGTGCTGCCTTGTGGTGCTGGGTGAGTGTCCACCTGAAACATCCTCTTTGGTCAAAAAGTGGCAGAAGGGGCTGACTGTGGAGAGCAAGCAAATGGTGTGCAATGGGGACCGGCTTGCTACTGTTGTGGTCTTGGAGTGAGTGGTCCTGCACTGCTAATGCAGTCAGATAGATGTAGTCCAAACATTGGATGAACTTAAAAATAAATAATATTTTCCCCAAGCAAACAATATATTCTGCTTTTCAGAATCTTTTTTTTTTTTTTTAATATATTTTAGACTGTCAGTTGTCTAATGTGGTAGCTTTTCATGTAGGCCTGAACCCTCCCAGAGATGTCTATCCAGCATATATGTGTTGGAGTGTGTTTGTAAACATGCAGGTAAAGCTGCATATATGTGTTTGTATTTTGGTCTAGCCTCACTAATTCCTGGCAAGATTTTGTAGTATGCTGTATGGAATATATCTTGCAAATACTCTTAAAGAATCAATTACAGAGTTAATTCAAGAGCTATTAGTAATGAAACATAAATGCAACTTTACAGTTCTGCCAGCTGGCTAAAGTAATGTACTTTCATCATCTACAGAAGCAAAGCATTTTTCAAATCTCTGGCTGAATATTGAAGTCCAAAATTAAATTGTAATGACCAGAGGGTTTTGTGACAGTCTGTAGCCAGACCAAAGAGAACTCTTCCCCCTTGCATGTCCTGCAAAACTTCCACTCTGAAGCCTGGATCTGCAGCTCATCACATCTGCTCAGATGGAGCAGACAACTGTCAAGAAAGCTGTGTTTTTCCAGTACCAGCAGGAAACTGGTTACTGGGTTTCATCAACTGGTTGATTCTCATGGAAGAAAGTAGGTTTCTGTGCTTGGGATTGTGGCAATAGTTTTCAATTTGTTTTGACCTTTTTTCCACTCTTGTCAATGGCAGCAATTACTTTTGTTCACTGCAGCTGTATTTCTCGGTCTTGTGGGGATATAATATTTTTGGCTGGTCCTGTGTAAGTTCCCATCCCTACACACAGTGCAGTTCCGTGCAGGATGTCTTGCTATCGCTTGCATGAAATGTCATCCCTACGGTTTCCATCATATAGCTCATCTGTACTAATCCTGTGTGTGACGCCGTAACAGAGGCGCACAAATATTTTATAAGTAGCAATCCAGAAAACAACAGACTACTGCCATGTTAATAGAGTACTTCAGTAAATAGGGTAGTAGTACAGTGTATTTTTATGAGGTGATTTGTTTCTGTTAGTGGCCACTGGGTGGAGGAAAAACTGAAAAAGCTGAAAGTAGGAGCATAGAAGAAAGTGGCCTGATTTCCAGGTCATTCAGGGTGCCTGAAAGTCCTCTTGTCTTGCTGACAATACTCAGCAGCTCCTGGAAATAGGATCATCACTTGAGGTGTCTGATTTTGAAATGTGGCAGGCTGGGCCTGGGCTTGTGATAATTCCATGACACAGTTTAGCAAGAAGATCAGGAAAAAAGCAATGACTGAGTGAAGCTTGGGCAGTGTGAGGTCTCACACTGTGCCAGCACCAGTGGAAACAGAGCTTGGACGGGAGCTTTGCAGGAAGAACTTGCTAAGAGAGGGCAATACGTACATTTGCTTTTTTCTGTATAATTTTATCCCTATTAATTTAAGATCTGAGGACCAGATGATTTGCAAAAATCAGTGGGAATGTGCCTTAGCCACAGAGCTACATTTGATGACTGTGCGATGTAGTGCATATAGAAATTAACTGTGTACACAATGATTTAATATGCTTTTCATTTTGATCCCCTTGTATGTTAATCCGAGGTTATATGCAAGAAATTGCTGTTTATAACCTAGTTTCTTTGCTCTCCTACAGGCTGGGGATGAGACTAGCCCCTTAAGTTGCTGTGAACAGTTCTGCAGCAGGGGCTTAAAATGAAAACGAAGCAGTTGCTTGGAAACCCTCCTCCTCTTTGTGCTACTTATTTTACTTTCTCAAGATGCCGTTTTCCAGACTACTAATTGTAAGTGGCAAAAATATTATAGGCGGAGCTGCTGGTGTCTCTTACTGTGAAGATTGTGTAACATTGCCTCTCACAAAGCCCCTGTTTTGGTTGGTGTACGCTTTGCCAGACTTCAACCATTTTGAATGAAATTTGGAGGAAATTTTCTGTGCTAAGTGTCTCCATAAACTATTTAGGAAAATTTTTGCCCAAATGATTCCTAAGAATAGAGCTAGAGAACAACACACTGGCAAAAGAATGTAGTGAACTTTGAAAAGGTAAAATGTTCTGGTGCTTTGAAGCAAGGATTCAAAATTCAGTGGGGGAAGAGATGTCTGTCTTTTTACCCAGCGATATATGTTTTACTATTTCTAATCTATACATATTTGGCTAAATCGTAGAGATTTCCTTACCTTACAATCTGCATGTGTTGCATAGGGACAACTTCAGTATACTTAGCCACTAAACCCAGAAATAATTTCAATCACACTGGCTACCCTGGATTTAGCTGAAGACAGCCTTCTGGAGGTTGTCTCTTACTGAAGGGATATGCAGAAAGTGGATAAATTTTGTGTCAAGAAATCCTAATTCTGATATATCTGAAATTCTGAGTACTTTACGCTGCAGCCTTAATGTTTTTATGGAATAGTTTCCTTGTGCAAAGTGTGTATTTTTAAATTGGGCAGTTTAAACATCAACTGCATATATCTTAGAATTTCTGCAGCACTTTTGGTATGGAAAAATAATTTTTTTCCATACAATTTTATTACTCTCAATCCATTGGGACTTCCAACAGGCATGGGATCCCATATCTCTGATAATGGGGATTTTAGTGCAAAATGCTATGTGTAAAAATGTCAAGTGTGTGGATCCATAAAATGCCTCAGGGCTACCCCTATTATCTGCAGGAAACAATGCTATAGAGAATACACTGGGACTGGATAATACTGAGAGGGCAGCTCTCCTGACACTGGATCCATGATTTATTTTATTTTGGAAGTTTCTTCTAAGGAGTGGGGTGGGGACAAGATAATTCTGAAGAGGGTTTAGCAGCATGAGATCTCTTGTGCAACTAAGCAAATAGCTGGACAGTCTGGTTACACAGAGTTTCAAAGTACACTAATCGTGCAAATATTTTTTTGAGTAAAAAAGGAAAAATGCTGTTTCAGTGGCATACATAATACAATACATATTTTAAAATTTTTATGTGGAAAAAAAGTATTGATGGGAAGCCGTGGACTGTAGGAGTGAGACAGGAATTATTTGCTTCTACATTTTTGGATGTTACTACAAAGCATTTTTTTTCCCCCCTGTGTGCTAATGGCAGTGCTATGTAACCAGGTGTCTAGAGGCACAGCAGAACCACTCTGTGCTCAGCAGGCTCTCATGTCTTTCCAGGACCCATGTCTTCTAAATCAGGGCAGAATGAAGGATACATGTGGGCTAATGGGGCCATGAGGCATCATTTGGATAGAATCACAAAGGGTGGGGAAGAGAACAGACACAAGTTTTTTTGACTGTGATACCTGTTGTTTTAAAACAGACATATGACTTTATAGTCAACAAATAACTGCCATCTACCTGAACTACCTGGACCTTGTTTTCCCACCTGAAAATTTTGCTGGGAATTTGAGGACTCTGGCAAATTTTTTATTTATTTATTTATTTTAATTTGAGTGTTTTAAATATCTGGAAATCCTGGAGATGCAGGACCTTACATAGACAGTATGACCAGCAGCCTGACATGGCCCAGATACCCAACTTGCTGGGCCTGCTCTGCTCATAGCATCTGGATGTGTTATTCCTAGGCCATCCTGGTTAGCAATGCTGCATCCCAGGCTTACCAAACTGAACTCGCACAGGTGCTACATCTGAAATTTCAGTATCCTAGAAAGCTGGCAGAAACTCCATATTAGCAGTGCTAAAATATGGCTGAAAGCTGTGTGCATCTATGGGAGCTGTGTGCTAACATTCCCTCACTCAGCAGGGGTGTGATGAGTTTTTCATTAATATTAGCTCTTTGGAAGGAGCAGATGGTGCTAAGATCTTGCACCTCAGAGCCAGAATTACAGTTTGGAGACAGCTGCATCATTTTCATTAGCTCTAAACTTTCACAGACCCCTTCTAGCCTTCATTTACCTTGGTAAGTGGGGTGAGTGCCAGCTCAATGAACTGGTCTTAAACATGAATAACATGTTGAATGATTATTCTGAGCATCAGTGATGAGGGAGTGCCACATTTCCAGCATCTTTCTTGCTGCTGGCATATACTGCTTTCACTGATAAAATCTTTAGGCTCTAGAAAATTGTCTCGAGACATCTGGAGAAGGCCATAAGGCAGAAGCAGCAGGACAGTCCAAGGGCTAGATGGCAGGAAAGCCTCTGGTAGTTCTACATAACTGCTACCTGGATGATGAGACTCTCGAGAAGAGGTATCAGAGAGGCAACTTGGGAAGAACGGATTAGCTCAGTCTTTCATAATTGTATTTTTGTCTGTTGGATTGGTGAATGTTGCATCAACACAGACATGTTTCATAATACTGAGATGATAGAACAGGAGCATTTCTACTGCTGTAAAGGACAGCAATAAAATTAAGATATCTGAATGAAGATAAAGTTACTGTGGTGGACCAGTAAAATGTAATTCTTAAAATAGTGTAGAAATGGAAATCTGAGGTTCTTGATGCAAATTACTCAAAGGCTTCTAAAAATAGAAATAGTAGCTTCAAGTGGTAGTGGTGTGGTATGTTTCCATAGGCTGATTCAATTAACTATACTCTGCTTAAGCTCACTAAGAATGTGTTTCAGACACATGACTGAAGATACAGTCTGTGTAGCTTGTACCAATAACAAGTGGAATTTTGAACATTTGGCTTAAGTAATGCAATGTGTCATTTGCTTCCCGATGCACTCTAATCTGCTTTAAAACACAGATGGGTTGTCTCAATACCATAGGGTTACAGACTTTCAATGTCCTGTTCATGGCAAAATAAGTTAGCCCTAAGAGAAAGGATATCTCTATCTCAGTGTTTACATTAATTTGTTTCACTGTCCTGACTCTGGCATATGACCTCTCCTCTCCAGGATCTGATCTGCATACACAAGTCAATGGGAACATTGCTTTCAGCTTGGCAAGGGATATAACCAGTGCTGATGGAGATGATTGCTCTTGCTGCATTGTAAATTTGGACAAGCTAGCTAAACAGCGCAGTCTTTTAAGTGGATGGTTGTGAAAGTTTTTTAAATCTTGTCTTCCGTCCCTTAACAGCTTTCCCCTGGGTGTGTGTGTGTTTGTTTGGTGATGTTGTGGTTTTGTTTCTTTTTTTGTTTGTTTGTGAATTTGTTGTTTGTTGTGCGTGTTTTTTTTTGCTGTGTGGATTTTTTTGTTTGTTTGGGTTTTTTGTTTGTTTGTTTGTTTGTTTTTGTTTTTTTGTTTTCTTGTGGATTCAGTTTGTTTGATACAAATGCAGTGAAGCTATCCAGGAATACAAAAAAAGTATCACAAAATAACTTTCAGAGCCCTTAAAAAGGGGTCTCTAAGAGTTGAGCTAGATATAAAGGGGTTTCATAGTAGCATTTCTTTTTAAAAAAATAACTTGTTGATTATTACTGTGCCTAGATTTAACACAATTTCCCTAACAACTAGCAATTAAACACAAAAGATGACATTACATCCCACTAAAGTGAAGGCCAAAGCTCCCACTGTCTTTGGTGGGACCAGGAATTCACCCAAAGCATATATGTAGAAATACTTTGAACACTATGTTATAAACTATGCTTTGTGATAGTAAAGAGCTTTTATTAAGCTCACAGCTCTAGCTATTCACATGATGCACTTGAGTGGTCTTTGCTACACAGCTCTTTTTCTGACTACTTAATGGCATGTATAACTAATTATAAAAGGGGAATTGGTGGCTGTGCGTGCAGCAGGTATATAACAGGTATATACTTTCAGGCAATAGGTATAAATAGGGCCTCAGATACCAGTCTGTGTCTGTAAGGTTGGAGAAAATGTACCTCTTACAAGAAAATAAAATCTTGTCCCAGCCCTTATTTCTTTTTTCTAGACCAAAGAAAGGTTTAGTGAGCTCCACCAGGTTTCTGCTCCAGCATTAGTCACTGGGATTAACTGACACTGTGACTTCTTTAACCAGGTTGGTTAAGGAGTCCACGTTTCTTGAGTGGCTGGTACATACTCTTCCCATGCAGAGTTACACACCTCCCAGCAAGACAATTAGTTACTATGATAACCACTTGAAACCAAGTGAAAAGTGCCATCTAGCCACATTGCTTCTTGCTTGCCTCTGCCTGCTTGCCAAGGCTTCATTAAAAAAAGAACTATTGACCTCATTAGTAAATTAAAGAAAGTCAGTCTGGGAACACACAAAAAAAATAATTTATGGGGTGAGAGGAAGGAAGAGAGTACCTGAGGCAGGGATTAATTACTATTTTGGCCCAAAGAGGCTCTCATTTAACTCTGACACCTTTATCTGCTGTGGGGGCTGCCAGGGTTCTTATCTGCTGCCCCTCCAAGTCCCAGCCTGTTTTCTGCTTGCAGCTCTACATCAAGGTCTCGGGAGTAGGGAGGGAGGACAAGAGAATTCACCAGAAATGAATGAAACAGCCGAGTAGGGACAACGCAACTACGGCTCCCAGAGCCTGGGAGTACTTGCAGGGCTGTTGGCTGGTCAGTTATAGGGCTATTGCTTGTTACAGGGGTGGAATAGCCTGAAAAGAGGGGAAAAAAAATGTTTAACAGCAACAAAGCTGAGCACATTGATTTCCCCACAAGTATATTGTAGCCTCCTTCTTGAGATAGTCTCAGATATGAGAGTGGTGTGATGAATGTAAAGTGTGCCTGTGCAGATCCCCTTCTGAAGGGCATTATGTATGCACTTCACACAGAGGTTATTTACATGTTTAAGCAGCGATTGCTGTCCTTTGCGCTTTAGTTCCAACAGATGAGACTCCCACAAAAGCAGCTTCTGCTGGATCTCGCCAAATAAGCCAGATAAATTGGTGTTTGGCTGGTGAAAGCAACGTTTATTAATGTGCTTTGCACAAAGAAAAGAAGGGTTCAAAATGGGAGAAGGCTTAGCTTTCTGTTGGTGCTTCTTCCAAGGGTATCTCTCCTTTTCAGGTTCAAAATGTCAATAACTTGGAAGTCCTTTGGTAATACAACTTTCTTTGTTTGCTTTGACAGAGTGAGAATGAAAAATTAAACTCCATGGTATAACTTTGCATGGCAAGGTTTTGGTAGCTGAGGGGCTACAGGGGTGGCTTCTGTGAGAACCAGTTAGAAGCTTCCCCTGTGTGTGATAGAGCCAATGACAGCCACCTCCAGGATTGACCTACTGCTGTCTAAGGCCAAACCCATTGGCTACAGTGGCAGTGCCTCTGGGATAACAAATGTAAGAAGGGGAAAGAAACCCCAACCCTCTGTAATTGCAGTTGGATGATTATTTTTCATCAGCCTACTCTGGTAATAAATTAAATTAATTTTTCCCAAAGTTGAGTCTGTTTTGCCCATGACAGTAATTGGTGAGGGATCTCTCCCTGTCCTTATTTTGACCCACAAGCCTTTTGTTATATTTTTTCTCCCCTGTCCAGCTGAGGAGGTGAGTGACAATGTGTCTTCAGTGAGCACCTGGCATCCAGCCAGGGTCAACCTGCCACAGTACGGTAACAGTTTTTACAATTAGTATAACATTAAAAATACACAGTATGGTTGTACAGTGCTTGAAAAATGGTGCTTTTGTGATACAGTCAAGGGAGTAAAATAGTGACAAAAATACATTTTCATCTAGCAAGACTTGACATATGTATTCATGTTTTGTTAATAATGTTCTTAATTTGCAGTGTGTCATAGGAGGGCAGCATTAGTTACTGTAATGCTGTATTTATGATGTTATCAGTAGCAGAACTGCAGTATAGTTTTCACCACAGAGCAGAACTCAGATTACCGGGGATTTAACATGAAAGTTCAATAACAATAATTTAATATGTTCTATGAACAGTTAGAATGATAGTTTTTTTCTCTCAGCAGGAAATAAATGTGTTGGATCATTAAGCTTTGCTACCCCATTCAGAAAATAAATATACATATAGGTTCATACTGTTGTATGATTTCATTCTATGTAGTTACATTGGCTTTAGTGGTGTGACACTGATTTACACCAGGAAAGCATCCAGCCCAACTGTCAAAGATAATGTCTTTATATGGCCATAGAAGTCATGGAAGAAATCATATCAGGATATCAAAGGTATTGACTGTACTTTAATATATGTTAGCAAATAAGAAACTGGGGGATTGCTGGAAAAGTGTGTTTACTTTTCAGTCTTTGACTTCTAACTTTTGGTTCAAAGCAAGCTCTCAAAGACCAAGCAAACACTAATTTCGAAAACTTTTTCCAAGTAAATTTATTGCTCATGATACGTGCTGAATTAACAGCCCTGGAGACTGGAGCTTTGGATTTCAGGATTCCCACACAAAGCCTGATTGTTTCCATTTTTGAGAAGGAACTCTATTTGTCCCTTATACAGCTCCAGGCATGCTGTTGATGCTCACTAAATAAACATAAATAATAATGTCAGAGTAACGTGATCTATGCAGCTGTCCTGGATGGGGTTGGGAAGATAACTCTTCTCATTCTGGGTCCCAGTGCTGCTGCACCTCTCCTGAATGCTGCTTGTATACGTGCTGCCTATGAACTGCAGAAGCAGCTGCTGGCCTCTGCCTAGCTCTATAGGGGCTTTATTGGGTGCTCCAGCCTGCTGTCTTTATTATTTTCTGACACATGTAGGAATCAGCAGCTTAAAGAAAGGGATTGCTTTTTGCCTGTTGCTAAAAGCAACTTTTAATTGTTCCTTCTGGGGTCAGGCTGCTCATTCTGTACCTGAAGCTGAATGGTTTTTTTGAGCCAAAACAGATGTGATTGTTGTATTGCTCCCATGGCTGTGATCAGACTTTCAGAACAGAGAGAAGTGTGCCATGGCACAAGAATTGACCCTTCAGCAGCACTTCAACACCACAAGTAGTTGTCCATGCACTTGATATGGATTGAGAAAGAATGAAATGGAAGTTTATGGGGAAAATTTCTCATGCTTAGTATCTCATAACAAACTGACGCTGTTAGGAGTTACAAAAGTTTCCCTTCTGGCTTCCTCTCAGACTTAAGCATCAACCCTGGGCTTGCTTGGTTGGTGAGCCAGGGTAAGAACACCAGGTAATACTCAGCTCCTGCAAGGTGTCAGCCCAAATGTTGATTCCTTTTGTCACCACAGGAGTAAAGGATGGTAGCATCTTGCAGGAAACACACACATCCTGCAGGACTGGTATGCAAAGTCTTTCCCTTTTCCTCATCCAGTAAATGCCCTGGATGTAGTCAGTGGAGCAACATGCTTAGAGTGCTCTATATAGAGCATATATGTTGGTATTTAGACTCAGTTGTGTGACTTTGCTACTAAGAATGATCTTGAGCAGATCACTTATACTTGGAAACATGAATTTGACAAAAAATGAGCAGTATAGGATAAGAACGATGTAAGCTAAAGTCAGGATGTGGCAGAAATGTGAAAAAGCTGAGCCAGGCTTTTGCCCTTCAAAGACAGAGAAATGTCTGTGTAATAAGCTACCCTTTATACCAGGCTAAAGAGAAGTATTTCTTTTTGTTGACAAATTGGCCTGAAGTATCACTGTGAATACATCTAGCTGCTTCCAGTTGCCTTTAACTGAGCTAGATATTGAATATTTGAGTTTGTTATAAACACAAGATTAAATTATCATAATTTTCCAGAAGGCTCACAATGCAATTCAGCTAAAGTAAAATGTTTATTAATAACCTCTGAAACACTATAAAGATTATTTCCTTGTCTGTAGCTAGAAAATGCCACAGTCCCTGCTTCTGCATCCAAAAGGAACGATCTATTGCTGGCTTACAGGCACTTCCTATGGGAAAGCAAAGATTTGTTGCTTGCAGCATTCTCTATCCAGTGTCTGCTGATTACAGGGACAGTGATTTCTGGTAGTTGTTGGTATCTGGCTATTTATCAATAGTTAGAAAACCAGACATTAAACTTTCAAGTCTATTAGCAGGACTCGGGCTCATGTGCTGCTGTATTTTCAGAGTTGGTGTCCTTCAGATAAAATAGAGGAGGCTTTTTTGACACACTTCGATTACAGCTCCAGCTGCAAACGAATGCCTTGTTTCTCTTTTATTAATGAAATTTTTGGTTGTGTTTTTTTTTTCTTTCTTATTTTCTCCCTACTGTTCTCCCAACCTCCCACCCATTTGCCCTGCCAGCTAGCATACTTTTGTTTAACAGGAAAAGATTATATATCTGTCTCTAATGTTAACCCAGTCTGTGTCTGCCCTTGTGGGAAAGAAAAAATCCAATGGCATTACAAAAGGAATGATGAAGACTGCTAATGTCATCCTGTTCAGCATTCCTCCTCTTAGTAAACCAAGCTTTAATGTTCAGGACATTGAATAAGCTGTAGTGAGTGCCAGTTTCTTGCTTGTATGCTTGTTGCGTTGCCAAAGTCTCTTTGGCTCTCCAACAGGGATGCACAATAGTAGAAATGAGTAAAGTGAAATACCAGATCCAGCTCTGATCAAACTCTGGAGGAGTTTTTATTTAGATTTGAACTTTCTCACACCCATTTCTATGCGATAGTTGCTGGTGCTTGGTGGCTTGCCAAGCATAAATATCATATATTGGAATGTGGTTACTTTTAGAAGATTACCTAGGAAAAAAAGCCTTTCCAATTGTAATGCTTTAAAAAGTCTGTTTCCACTCTGACTTCCCTCACTCATCCCTTCTTGCCTTTTAACATCTGCATGTGAATATAATAAAGTGCAGACTGAAGCTGGTCATTTACAGAAGGAAGAGCTCTGGCATTGTAATTGAGATGTTACTGCCGGCCTCTATAGCACATATTAGCTGAATAAAACATGCAGTCAATAAAGTGAAACAAAACAATAAAACAAAGCCCTTTGGTCCTCTATTATAGGGTGTTATGCAACATGGAAACCTGTAGTCATAAAACTGAGAATGAGGGAAACCTTACACTTTCAAGAACAAAGGCAACCAAGCATTAAGTTTGAAACAGCACTAAACTTCCATTCTCTTTGCACCTGGAAGCAGTTAGTTTTAAAAGCTGTACCAGTTTATACCGTTCCCTTCCAATTTAAATAGGGCCTTCATGTGTTCTTGTTAGTTGCTTATATAGAAACATGCTTTTAATTAAGGCGTGCATTGATTCAAGTCCAAAAGACACATTTATTTCAGAAGATAAGTTCATTACCCATAGACATTAAAAAGCTCTTGTTCTTCCGGAGACAATTCCAGCCTTGGGAATGATGTTCTGTATCCTTTTTAAGTGTATAGTATGCCATACAGTTCTGTTTTCTATGGCATCAATCAAACGTATCCTTAAGCTGTTTGGCATAGTTAGTTTTGAGAAATAAAGACAAGCTGAAGGAGGAAAATTAAGATGTATAAGCATGAGAGGACATATGTTTTCAACTGTCAGATTTCACTAGCATTTATCAGTAATTTATGTGTGATACTTAGTTATGGAAAATAAATCCTAATGAATAATTTATTGAAAGATATGAGTTTCAGTAAATTGCCCAGACAGTAGCAAACTTCATTAATGTCTTTGTAGGCATTTATAGCTTTTTTTTTTTTTAGTACTTTTTGGGTGTAAATGAATAGACCTCTCAGGAATGTGGTGTTCTGGGTTTTTGTTTTGTTTTTTTTTTTTTGTTTCATCAGGTAGGCATAACTGTCTTCCTGTACTTAAAAGCTGAAAAATGTGCAATGTTTTCCACACTTCTTAGTTTAAAATCTATTTCACCCAGGTATCCTCCCATGTGTGTTCCTGAAACTTCTTATGCACATGTAAAGCATAAAATGGAAAAAAATGTTGCACAAATGAAGCTGACTATTATGACCATCTCTTTCCAGTGGTAAAAGATTAAAATGTTTACATAGTTATATAAACTATATACACGAAAAAGTTGCAAAAATATAATGTGAATATTTAGGAAGAGTTGTTAATTGGGAAAAAGGTTTTCTGCTGTTGTCTTCTTTCTCCTTCTAGTTAAAATGTGGCATAATGTTCCAGTTTCTGAAAATGTATTAATGCACATGCTTATAGATGCTGAGAATGGTGCACCATTTTCTGAGAAATGCTTTAGTAAAGTCTAGCCTTTTCCATGAACTCGGGCTTGAAATGGTTTCAGGAAAACATTCTTGACTATCTTCATTCACAAGAAAGGCCCCATCTGACTCCTGACCACTTTTCATGCTTGGTGTTTTTTACGGACCTCGTTTAAAGTCAGGGTACATGACAGATGTGCCTTGACATGAGTGAACTTTGAACATGGCACTGCAGGTTCAAACGCTTGCAGGCTTGGGTCATTAGTGTGCCATTTGCTTTCCATGGGGCTCTGGGATAGACCTTATTGTACCATTTAAGGGGACTTGGACTGCATGGTTGGAAATACTCCTCAGTGACGTATCTCTTTTATGATTATGCTGTACTAAGCTAAAGAAAATAAAGATTTCCATTTTACTACTGCTAGAATTGCATGTTTAGATCTCATTATTTGCACCTTTACTTAATGTGGAGTCTACATTGCTTTCAGTTTCTTGCTTTATATAAAAGTATTTGACACTGTGCGTCTCCTAAATCAGTAAAGTTTGAATGGTTCTGCACCACAATTTGTGAAGCACGACAGAGATAAATGCTTTAACATTTCTTTTTGTTACTATCTGCGAGTGTAACCGTTACAAGGCTGTATAAATGCTTGAACTCAAAACATTAGTGGAAGTATTGGTTGCCTGATGACACGTTCAAAGTGAATAAACTGTTTAGGATTGTTGTAGAAACTTCCCAACATACCGTATAGTTACTCTTCTGTTTTCTACTCCACTTCAGGAAAAGCTCAGCATGAAATAAACTGACAGTTTGCCAAAGCTACGAGTGAAGAAGTCTCTGCTATGCTGTGTGTGTTTTTGAATATAGATTAAGACCCCATAAAATGAGTTAAGGCAATCAGATTAGTGTATTTACCTTTGGTATGGAATTTTATTAGAAAATCCATTTACTTCAGCTCCTCAAAATCTAATCCTGTATTGTTTTGAAATGCAGAATATGTATGCTTTCCTCATGTAATATAGGATTTTACTCGTTTCATTAAACTTTATTTCTTCATATGCAAATGCAAGTTTGATTTTTGAGACCTCTGAGAATGCAGTGGTTGTGAAAGGGAGTTAGCGCTATTTGATGGCTGCTGTTTTCCACCTCGGCATTTGCTTGCTTCCAGTTTCAATCATTCAAAGAATCATTCTGAATTTTGGAAGTGATCGAACAAATGAAAAATTTCTGGTGGAATTTTATTGCTATTAGAAAAGCTGACAAAAGTAGACTTATACCCTCCTTACCCCTCTCCACAGGCAAAATTAACAGAAAATTTATGTTTGCATCATTGCTCAAGGAAGATGTCCCGGAGAAGGAGGAAGAGGTAACAGTGATTTTCCTCAGAAACTTTATGATTTAGTAATGTTGATTAAACACATAGCCTTCAGCCTTATTAATCCAATTTTCACATTATTACTTTTGCTGGCTCATTTGTTGACTTTTCATTGGCATTTTGAAGGACACTGAAGGAAAATGGAGATTCTGCCTGGGAGATATTTCCATATTGTCCTATTATTTCTGTTATGAGTCCTTTTTGTTCTGAATCAGTACAGCATCTGTTATAAAAGGACCTTGTTCTATGATCAGAGGTCCTTCCTGTTACTCTGTTTTTCCAAGAGAAAAACTGGATAGAGATTTGGGGTCCCCCCCCAAATGTGTGTAGATCATAAAAATTCTCTCAGGGCAATGTCAACTTTGATTTGAAGAATTGTGGGTTCCTTTTTATATTTCAGGCGAAAGGCTTACCCAAACTACTGTGAATACATGAAGTAAGGTTGTGGCCTCTTAAATGGGTGTAACTCTGCTCAGGTCTCTAGCTCTGGCTGCCTCCAGCATTGCTCTTGAAGCACTAGACAGAGGGGCTCTGGTTCATGAGTTCTTCTAACAGCTGGAAATTTGCTCCTTTCCCACTCAACAACCCTTAGAGCTTTTTCATGTTCAAGTGACCCTTCGTGCTCTTGTCTTTCTAGAAATTAATCTCTCAACCAGTACAGATAGAAACAAACATATTACACACAATTTGTTTAAAAATACTATGTTCATTCATGTTGAACATTATATAGCTAGCCAGTCATCATATAATTGAAGGTTATAGAAGATAAACTAGTATATAAGACACTATGTAAAATCTAAAATCAGAGAATTCTGATGTTTTGCAAAGGTTTCTTTTTAAGAATTCAATAGCATACAATTTACCAAATATTAGAGAAGGATTTTATAGGCTAAATAATGGTTGTTCATGAACTTAAGTACCAGCATACAGATTTACTGTGGTGAACTACAGCATTTCTTCTTTGGAGAAAAACACAGCTTTGCTCAACATCTTCCTGTAAAATAAGCATTTTAGAAGCACTGGAGTTACAGTATAATTTATAGTTATCATTTTAAGCACTGAATTTTTAGACCATTTCCCTTTGTTTTCTCACTGCTGAGGAATGTTCAAGGACTGTAATATCAGCATGTCTCCTATTACAAAGTTAAACTCCAGAAACATTTAACAAGGTGAAAGTTCTAAATTTAGCCCACTTTCTCCAGCCCACACATCACACACCTGGGATAGAATGTGGCCATGTACAGTGTACTCTACACTTTTTTTCCTCATTACAAATCAAAACATTCTAACCTAGCATACAAACCCAAGCATTGCCTGTTTTCATTAAGTGACCTATTAATTCCAGATGTAAACCATTCTACTTATCTTTCTCAAAGCTGGAAAGAATATGTTACTGTACCTGTGTCTGGATTTTAGCAAACGATTTTTCTCCAACATTCCCTGGTCTGCCTTGTGCACGGTGCACCCCTGAAGGTTTGTTACTTCAGTTGTGCAGCTGATGTACAGTAAAGCTATGTTTACAGGTGAGGAGTTCAGCTAGTTCAAAGTCTTTAACTTTCTCCAACATCCTTTCAAGATATTTGATCAATATGTGCTCAATTTCCACACTTTAAGTGTATTAGCAATCACGAGTGAGGTAAACTTGGGGTTACAAAGCCCCACGTGTCAATGACTACTTTTGAGAGGTATATGACAGTTATAACAAGCTTACAAAGAAGGTTATTGTTATTACATGATACAGTCTTCAGTACAGCTAGAAAAATATTAGTAAATTGGGAAAATCTTTCACAAATGGAAGAGAGTAGAGAACCAATGTCTCAGATAATCTGTTTTCAAAGTAAGGATCAGCTTAATCCTGAACCATTTTTTGGGTGTTTGTGGATCCAGATTATTTCTTAGAAAATCAGTTTTACTGATGGCTTTGCATTTTTTTAGCTGGTCCCTTGGTGGGAGTTTCTTTGTGAACAGAGATAATTTCCAAGGAACTGCTGCATTTGAAACAGTTTACGGAACAGGTAGTTAGTCTGTAGTAGTAACTAACAAAAATGACCACACCACTTCATGCACTGATTGTTGTGTTTGTTGGGTGTTTGTGGGTTTTTTTGTTTTGTTTTGTTTTTTTGTTTTGTTTTGTTTGTCACAATTAGTTTAAAAAGGTTTTTTTAAAGGATCGATGTGATGCAAAGAGTGGATCCTTTAGTCAAATGTGGATTTGAATAATCTGCTTGGCCGCCAGTTGACAGTAAATTTATCTGTGGTAAAGGGTCCATAGAAGCTGATTATAGCTGTAGTCCTTCTAACACAAGAGAAAGAGAGAATGCTGGTCCTGTTCTGAACAGGCCACTGGATGTGACTTGGCAGCCCTCAGAAAAAAATTACTAACTTCATTGCTACTTGACCAAGCAGCAGTGCATAATACATTGTTGCTGCTACTGAAATTTTATCCTTGTGTTGATCTATGCAACAGTAAAAATTGGTTTTGAACCTGACATTAAAAAAGGGGAACAAAATTGGAATATAGGGATAAACCCATCAACAGCTGGTATTGGACATGAATTTTACAGGCGAAGTTTTCAGGGGCAGCAATTGCTGCTTTGATGTGTGTTGGCATCATGACTAACGCTAAGGGGTAACAATCAGTGCCGGGGGCTTATAATTGCCATGGTAAGACAAATGAGTCTTAAATTGCATTCACTGCTACTAGATTTCTGATATATTTAAGTACATAAGTGTTTATAAAACAATTTTTACATTGCATCTTTGCTTTCTTTGTATTTCAGGACAGCACTTAACCAAGATGGAGCATTAGGCCTATGAACAACCAAGGGCAGTAAAATTGTCATTGTATTGCAGACTTAGAAATTAAAGTGCCATCTAAATTTTTTTCCCCGTGTGTCTAAGTCATAAGTCAAGTTGAAAATTATAATTATTTTTGTTGGAAACATGATGGAAAACAGAAAATTAGAGGCAGATGTGTCATGTAATTCTTAGGTATAGACCTGGCGTATGAAGTTCACCTCTTGGACTGCTGCCTTTGCAGCTGAGAAATCCTTTGTTTATTTGTTTTCTAAGTGATTCATTTGGCATAC
Source organism: Megaceryle torquata (assembly GCA_024611175.1). Classification (NCBI taxonomy): domain Eukaryota; kingdom Metazoa; phylum Chordata; class Aves; order Coraciiformes; family Cerylidae; genus Megaceryle; species Megaceryle torquata. The sequence goes on from JANIJG010006035.1 coordinate 66,948, forward strand.
TGAAAAGAAATAGGGGAAAATATACTTATTCAAGTCTACTGCATAAATAGTTTGGAGGTAGTAATCTACAAATATTTCCAGTAAAAAATTGTATTGTGTTGCTTTGGGTCTTGTACAAAGTGAGGATTTTATAGCATTTTCCAGGTATCTGTTCTCCAGTATGTCTTAAATGCAAAGGCTATAGAAAGATCCTCTTGTATGTAAGTTACTTGTATGTCACTGAAATACTGTTAGTAAATTGAGATAAACTTTCTCTGTATAATTTATGACTTGATCGCTTTCAAAGTTAGTGAGGTGCTTGCCAAAGGACTTATTTTTTTATTATTATTTTTAGCTTGCATGGCTTGCAGTGGCAAATGGCATCATGTTAATCATATGTAAAAGGAAACACAGGTTCCTGAGAAGAGATAACAGGGGGAATATTTTCCACTGTGTTACTGTAATACAGTAAATTGGGAAAATCCAAGCTGTCATTCATTAGCAGCTGTTCTTGCTACAGGCTGGCTGCTTCTGAACATTCTCACCCAGTGGTGGCTGTGAAGAGTGGGATCATAAATAACCAGTTGGGAAACAATAAGATGAGAAGGAGATCGATGATGATGAAGATGTCTTGGGAGTAAATTCCATCTGCATGGTGCTCTTAAAGAGCTGTTGACTACATACAGTGCATTAGCATATTAAAATGCCTAGGAGAGAAGTCTTAAAGCAGGAAACTGGCTTTTTGATAGCTACATCAACTACATAAAGGTTGTGAGGGTCCAAGCACTGCACCCCTGCACAGCTGGTGTTGGATGCCATTGCTCAGAAAACTTCGTGCTACTTTTGAGCAACAGCGAGTCTCTAGTTTGAATATGAATGAGTGAAGTCAACTGCCCCTTAATTTATACACATTGCCAGCGACTGTCCCAGGGTTTGGAATTAAATACTCCAGCACAAATCTCTTTAAACCTCTCCTAAATAAGAAATTATGCTAAAGCCCTTTAGTAAGGAGGTTCTCCCCCCTGTTGAAATAAAAATCAATTATGTTTGCTCTGCTGTGAACAATGTCGCTCCGTAGCCTTGCTTTCTAATTGGGTAATGCCTTAATGACCTGCTGGGAGGCTATGATGCATTGCTTTGGACCCTCTCTGCAGGCTTTTAGACTACCAGTCAGATGTCAATGAAGCTTGACTCAATAGGGGTTCTTTTTCTAAAATTCCATTATTCATCGGGGTTTATGCACTAAAATGATCACAAAATAAAACCTTCACATCAAGCAGAGTTAAATAGAATTATGGATGCTTTACTTCATTGTTAGACTCTGAGATTGTCACTGGATTAAAATTAGGTTCTTTTTGTTTGTTAAATTTGATGAAAACATATTCTTGGTTTTGGGGTTTTCTGTTAAGAAGCATTGAAAGAAGCCATTTTAAAGGTTGGTTTTGTTTTTAAGGAGGTGTATATATATATTTTAAATAAGTTTTATCTATTAATGTTTATTTTAAACCATGAAACAGCAAGCAATAAGTATGAGACCGTTCCTTTCACTTAATAGTTTTGTTGAATCATTCTGTTTTTCTATCCGAATTGGGATAAATAGGATAAAAATCCTGCATTTGTTTTTTATTTTCTTCCTAATATCTATTAGACACCCATAAAGTGGAATTTTAAATTCTTGTTAGCTGTTGTATGAGACTCGTGCCTGAAGAGGGGAGCCACAGGTTCTGGAGAACTTCTCTTCCAGTGCGACAAGGACTTTGCATGGAGAAGATGCTTTCTGTGATGAGAGCCTGAGGATATGTAACTATAAGAAATATAAATTTCACTTGGAAAAGAATCTTTCCTATTTAATACTTACATACACACACACACACAGATATATGTATTAATTTTGGAAAGTATGGTTTTATAACAGCCTCGAGAAAAGTTTTTATAGGCATTTAAACAGAAGTCATTCTCTTATGCAGTAACAAATTAGGAGTTACCAGGGCAACTGCATGTAATAATTTTTTCATGCTACCTCTGTAACACATATCACTTTCTTAACAGGACTGACTGATGTGTTGTGTGAAATACATGTATTTCCAAATTAGCAAGGAAGTCAGTCATGCCATTACAATAAAATGTTACCTTTCCCTCAAGTTTATAAAATGTACAAAAATATTATTACAAAAAAATCAAAATGTATAAATAAGTGAAAAGTTTATTTGGCTTTACTTTTTCAGGTCTATATTTTCTGGAAAATTTTCCAACTTTTAACCTTCTGGTTTTAAAATAAGGCCAGAATTTGTATTTCTTTATATCTTACTGATGTGAATCCTAACTTTTTGTCGGAATCCTCCCTGTTCAGAAAGGTAAGAGACTTTCTGCAGATGTTTCACCTTCACCTCACACACTGAACATTGCTTTTTCAGCGACCCAGTTCTTTCTGTTGGAACTTCCATATCCTTGTGTCCTGATTAATATCATCATCATCTTTACTTGTAACAAATTTTAATGCTATAGTTGGTATAATTGTCTAGCATATAGGTACGCTTTATCATTTGCAATCTATCATTAGTAATATATAGTATCTTCTTGTCTTACTGACACATCACATAAAGGAAAATGAACCAATGTTTCCTTTCGCACATGAGATTGTCACAATCATTTATTAAAATCTTAGCTGCATTAAAACTGGGATCCCAGTCATGCAGACAATACATCTTAGTCTAGCATTTAGATAATTTTTAGTCCTGTCTACAAAGGTTTAATCAACATCTGTATCTCTTCAATTGCAAACTACATCCTGAGAAGTACGTCTAACTAGAGTTTCCTTATATCTGCTAGCAACTTCTTTAATAGTCCACTTTCTATTCTGTTGTTCATTATTTAAGGAGTTTATCCAAATATGCTATGTGGTAAAATGCCTCTGGGAATGAACACCCACCCCAGTTAGGACTGACTGCACAGGTTTCTCAAAGCAATGTTACCTAGCCTCCAGTTCTGGGCTGTCTCTGTGCACAATTAAAATGATAAGCTTTGAAATCTCAGAAGTTTGCAGCTTCTTAATATGAAAAGCCTGTAATCCTTGAATAGTATATTGCACCTTGTTGAGAAGAAAGCATATTTACAATAATTGGAGACTTTATAGTTGTATATATACTATATATATATATATACATATATACTATAGACCTATAGATTATAGTATTGATCAATTACTTAGGGTGAGAGCATAAGCTGGAGATCTGGAATGCTAATGGCTCACCAAACACTGTTTTTAGGAATTTGGAGAGGCTTGTTAGGGATTTAGCCCTCACGTTTAATCTGTAAATGCTGAAAAGCTGTTCAATTTTATACCATGACCCCACCCCTATCGTGCAAGAGCTGTTCACTGCACATCTAATTCTAATCACTAAAGTAAATAAACTTGAATTTGGAATACTCTCAAGAGCACTTGAACAAGTTTTCATAAACACTTAGGAAAGGACACAAGTTTCTGGTAGTGAATATTAAGCCTTAGCTGAAATACTCTTTCCAGCTGTCCCAAACTAGAATTTCTTCCCATATGCACCTGAAGAATTATGGGGCTCTGGAAGGTGAAATGACACTCCACAGGAAACTATAAAGTCTTCTGGCCCTGAAATACAGGACTGCAAAACTCATTAGATTTGCTTTATTAATAATCCTTCTGGAGGTATCTTTCTACTTCCCTCTTCTACCCATCCAATGCCACACTCCCCCCTGCCCCCAGAGTCTCCTACTCAAATATTTCTGTGGATACGCTGTGTTGTTGGGCTTAAAGAGTTGCATTTTAATATCTGATAAGGCACAGCAGGAGAAAAGCTTTGTTTCTATCAGAAACACTACAAAGTAACTACAAAAATCAAAATAGAAATGATGTGATTGCCCCATGTTAAGCTACAGTTTTAACAGGTTTAAAAAATTAGTAAGCCAATAGGCTTGCCATTACTGATGTCCACTCAGTGCAGATCTATCTGCTCCCCAAGGAGTGAAAGGTTAGGTTTCACTTTTACATGCATAGAAGAATCTCATGTAAGGACTGTGTTGCTAGTGGGTGTATTAATGGCATCTGTCTGACAAAGCTGGACTTCAAACTCAGGGTTAGGTCAAATTTTTGCTTCCTTCAATGCTTCTGGGTGTTGTCTGCTAAATGTCCAAAAATGTGTTAGAAAGTTTGAGGATTCATATCCTGAAACAGTAAGGCTCTAGGGGAGCTTACCCCAGTGGATGAGATTTGTCCAGGCTTGTTCAGAACTGAGTTTCTTAAGATAGTACTTAAGTGTGGTTCTCTTTGCAAGGACTTAGATGACCCTGAAGGCTTAGGAGCTTAATTTATCCTGTCTGAAGAGATATATTTCTAATTTAGGCAGCTTTTTATCTAACTATGGGGCAGCCCTTTTAAATTTTCAAAGAAAAAAAAATAATCCCTGTTAAATTCTAACTTAATTTAAAATACTTTCTGTATATTTTTTTTCCCTAGTAAAATGAAAAATGAGAAAGTAACTGTTGGTTTAAACCCAGTTTGTATGTGTAGAAGAAAAGCACATAATAATAACAGTGGGTTTTATACTGAAGAAGATATCTTTTGCTCACTAAGTCTCCAACAGCAGCTAGAAATAGCTTATTTTACACTGGTGCATCCATGCATACACATTTTCTATGAGACTGGAACTACTGGTTTAGCAAACCAGCAAATTGCTGGTATAACAGATGTTCAGCTGAAATTTTTGGCCACTACACTTATCAAAGACAAGGGACAAGAGTTATAGAAATAAAAGGACTGCTGTGGATTTTCAGCTCTTACGTGGCTTCCATCCCTTTGTTCCACAGTCCCACTAACTGGAAAAACTACAGAGAAGAGTATCTTCAAGTGGCAACTTTTCTCTGATCAGATTTTACATGTTGTAAAAAATGTTGTTTAGGAATTAATTTAGTAGCATAAGGTTTTTCAAGATTTGCACGATGAGCCACAAACTCCTTGGATAGCTGAACTGTCAAAGATTGGCTTCCCTACAGCCTGAGTGCTGTGGTCTCTTTGTTCCCCGCTGATGTCCACAGGGTTCCCAGTACACTGCCTGTGAACATCAGGACCGTGTTACAGCAAGACCCACCGTGGTGTGTCTCATTATTTCTAGACAGAATATTGTGGATGTAGCTAAGATGTCTACAATGTCTCATCCATTTGATCTCAGATTTATGTCAGGATCTCTGATGATAATTTTGCAGACCTCTGCAATCTTTTCTAATTTCTTTCAAACATGATCTTCCTTTTGTGTTAGTCTTGACTGATATAGTAATGTTTTGGCATGGAGCTGAATGACAGCTTCTTTTCATCTTTACTTTTCTTTGCTTACAGAGATGTTGACATTATTAGAATATAGCTCCAAACGATTTTGGTAAGTTTTCAGTTAGTGGACTTGTAATGAATACTTTACATATGACATCACAATATTTTTCAGGCCAAGACACTACTGTGTGAAGTCCCATTAAAAGTACTAAGCTGAATTAATGGTTACTATGTTAACTTTTAAAATAACATTTATAGAAAAAAAGAATACTTTTAATAATACCATTAGAATGCTGACATTTTCTGTGTCTCAGGTACAGAATCTGGTTTTACAGCCTCTGTACTCATAAAGCTCTTGTTTAAGTTAGTTTGCTTCTGAGGGTCTTTCTATGAAAAGATTACTTGCTATCACCTAAAAGCTACTGGGATGTCTCAGTCTTTGTAGTTACAGAAGAGATATTAATTCCCTCCTTGATCTAGAAACCATTGTGAAGAAATGTAAGTTCAATAATTTCATGAGTTTACTGCTGTGTCCTTCCTGCTTTCTTTCCATTTATCTTGCAAATTGCTCTCTTTTTATTGCTTTTAATTTCAGGGACTGTTTGTGATTTGATAGTATTTTCTGAGGTTCACCATGAGATGTCCTATGCTATGATTACATTAGCAAATAAATCAGTGCAATAGGGGCAGATTAGTTGACTAAAGAAGTTGTTACTGAGGTTTCTGCACCCACACTACATGTTCTTTGGAGACTTTTCTTCAGAATAAATTCAGTGTGGTCTCCTGAACTAAATTTCCACATCACAGACATGGTATGAAGCTGTCCAAAGGAGCAGATGTTGGTTCAAACCTTCATGTCCCTGTAAGTTGGTTAACACTTAAGGACAGTTCAGTACTCTCTGAAAGTATCGAACAAAATTGCTCTGTCAGTCCAGACAGTATCTGGTGACTGGGTTCAGGTGGGTACTTTGGAAAGTGTAGATCACAGTAAATAAATGATAAATAGTTTAACAGTGTCAGTGCACAGGTGCAATTTAGCTACCATTAAAAGGAATATTCTGATACAGAACTGGATAAAAGTTTTTCAAGTGAAGTGTCTTGAAAAATGAAGAGACAGAAATATTAATGTTTGAGTAAATTTGGGGAATTATTTCAGCCAATATTAGAAGTAGGATACCATTTTGACATACCAAAATATTTTATTTTATACATGGAATTTTTTCAGGCTGTTTGAAAATATTTCACTTTGGGTTGAAAGATGTAGCTGACTTTTTTTAAATTCTGCCAGACAGCCAGAAAAACTTCTGTTTCAGATCTTTTTTTTTTTCCAGATTTTTTTTTTCCCCCTAAACTACAAAATGGGAAAATCAACCTATTCACTTGCTGTTTCTCATATCCTTAATTAGTTTCAGATGTCAGATCTTAAGTTCTGATCTTCTCCACGGTAAGGCCATGTCAAAATTTTCTGTAAAGCAATTTTGGTAAATTGGAGCACTAGGTAAATAAAAGGAAAAGAGCTCAGAGCATAGGTGCTTCTCTGTTCTCTTTACCAGCTAAAGACTACTATATTTTAAAAATGTTCTTGTGCTCTGCCTCTGGTTCCAGCCTGAACCAAGAATTTCAGACAGTTAACAAAACGTGGAAAGAAGTGAAGTGAAAGTACATATTGTTCTGGTCTAGCTCTTGATTCATCTGAACCAGTTTACCTGCTTACTGGAAATGAGAATCTGATATGATAAGGCCTTGTGGTCATGTATGAGAAGACACTCAGAGTGACAAATGTAAACCTAGGCCTCTGCTAAATGAGCTTGGATGGACTCAACTGTGGCAATAAGAAACCACCATCCTTGGCTATTTGCTTTGGTCTGTCCTTTCCTGCCCTTTGTAGGTACTCCTTGTCCTTGTGATGAAGCAGGAGAGATGTATGCCTGTTGTCTGCAGATCAGCCTGATGTGCAAGTGCAACCCACTTTCTTTGGCAGTTTAAGCTAACATGGCAGTTCTAAATAGGAACACATCTCATCCTGCTATGTGGCTCTGGAGGTGGACGCAGAGCAGGGTTCAGCTGCTGGCTGCTTCGTCAAGAGTCTGTCTGAAAATTTCTGATATATATGTATAGTCAGGCTTTGTTCAAGCTTATGAGGGCATCATTTTGCATTGTAGTAGCTCTTTGTGTATTTTGGAGAGGTTGTTTTGTAACCTATTATACAATGAAAGTTGGAAAAGTTTAACAAGGAACCACTCCTATACTGATAACTTGAAATCCCCAAACTAGAAATCAAACTAAAAGCAAATTGTCCTGTGTTCTTTATTGTTCTTCTACACTTCCAACAAGCTCCATTGTTAGAAGATATTAAAGTGTTTTGCCAGGGGGATGCTTCCTTTCTGAGGTAGTACACAGAGATCTGGGTTTGAGAAGGTTGACTGATTTGTCCAATATCAGTTTGGTGGCAAAATTTAGCTCCCAACCATAGGTCCAACAATGGTTATTGCTACCTCTCTTAGGGATTAACTGATTTAAGGAAAGTGTCATAAAGCTGCATTATTTGAATGAGCTAATAATTCTGATCTACCCTGGAGTATCTGGCAAATCTGCAGCAAGCAAAAAAACCAAAAAAGCAAAGGAAAAACTCCTGTCACAATTTTATGTGTGGATATAGACATGGCAAACTGCACCAAAGGGTAAAACACTCTTAGAGCACATCTTTACCATGCAATCTTGTTTGACACCATCAGTGCTCCTGTTTTTTGTGGAGGCTATTCCTAGATTTTGTCTGGCTACAAGGAGGCAGAAATGCTCTGGCCTAGGGAGAACAATTGCGGGGGAAAAAGTGTTTCTTAAAATCCCAGTAAAAAACCTCTCTGCTTTATCTAGAGCTCATTAAAGAGTTTAAAGAAAACCCAATGTCGTGTTTAAATGCTTTCCCCCCCTCAGTTTTATAGATGGTTAAATGGCACACAGGTTGTGGCTGTCTCAGCCATCAAAAGCTAAGAAAGGAGGTTAAAAGACCCCAGGGATCCTTCACATTAATTACTAGCACTGTCAGTTGGTGTGAAACCATGTTTGGGCCTTTTACCTAGGAAGAGAGTGTAATTTGTGCTTTCAGTTTAGGGCTAAAACAAATTCTGCACATACTGATGGTATATACTCACATGTAAAAATTACTAATTTGTTTCCACTAAATTCTTGGAGTTAATCTGGAAAAAATTTACGGGAAACCCCTTCACCCTACCCCAATAATTCCAAGTGAAATTTAGAAACCTGAATTGGCAGAGCCTGTAAAACTGGCTTGAATTAATTGGAAGCCTAATCCACGGAAATTCGCTGAAAAATGCATTATTCACTCCAGTGTAGCAGCAGGGAGGAGAAATGAAAGAAGTAGAGAGGAAAAGCAGAAGCAGCACCTAAGGCAAAGGGCTGTCATTTGAATTTCATAATCGAGGGTGAGACAAAGACACCTCTTTGTCCAAGTAAACTACCTTCTGAATGGGAAAATCTGAAGAAAATACAGAGCTACACAGGCTGAACATCGGGGCTGGCTGGGCTCTGCATCTCTCATCATTTACAGTGGTGCACAAGAACAACTGAAGTGAGCTGAAGTTTCTATAGCAATGCAGCCCAGTGTATGAGACGCCTTTACCCCACAGTCTGCCACTCAATTTTGTCTGGTGTTGACAGCCTGCTGAGGGGCACACACAAAATAAAAACTGAGGTACGCCACAGCCACAGGAGGACTTGCTTGAAATCCCTTCCAGCACCCTCATCATGCCCCATCTGATGGCAAAGCAAAAAATAGAGACATCTCATGCAAGCTACTAAGCACCTGTATGTGTGCAGGAAGCGACAAAGGTTGAAATGATAGTTAGAATTTATCTGGAGTGTGTAGATTAAAATTATCTTGACCACTGGTGATTACCTTGCAATACCTAACAAATATTTCTCAAGAAGCCAGAGAAAGACAATGGGAGCTGAAAGAAAGCAGATGAAAACCTGATTTCATTTTTAGCTGAAAAGCCATGGACTATAGCATAGTCCCATCCCTTCTAGTTATGACTATAGGTGTTGTTATTATTAGGAGTGACAGCTTCAAATTAAGTCCTCTCCTGAACAGAAAATAGCCAGAGATATGTTTGAGGCTGTTCCATTGAATGGTCCAGATTCCGAGTACAGCACTGCTGCCAAAACTGACACAGCAAGATGTGAGAATGGTTGACCCCAGGTTTAGACACCTGAACTGGCTCTTGGGGGCTAAGTGCCAGGGCTGAGCACAGGAGAGGGACTGAACCACATTGCTGAGCAGAGAGTAGCAGGATTAATGTTTTTTGGTTGCAGTGAGTTGTTAGATCTGCTCAGTCATCTTCTGATTCCTCATCTTAATGTGCCTTGCCCCTGCCATTTCACTTGGCTGTGTTACACTTGTTCTAAAGTCTCTGGTACTCTTTTGCCCAGTACTCATCCCTTTTGAAAAGATACTGTGTTAATCTACCTCAGAAAAGTGCACAGTTTGCCTACCAGCATTTGGCACCTAGACACATGCTTATCACAGGAATCTGGAGTTTTGAAAAAAAAGACAACAAATAATGGAAGTTTTCCTTAGTGGTGGGGAAACCAAAACCAGAGTCTTGCACTTGCAGAAATACAAATTCTCATTTTCACAGTCCTCAGCAGAAGCACAGAGAAAGTTAAAGCATAGAGCTGGCTTATGATTTTTAATTAGTGTTGCATCCCCAATACACTATAACCTGCATTTTGGATTTGCCACAAATGTGTAATCTCCTAGTGTCTGTTTCCATCATCTGTAAATTGGGCTATATGCAGACACGCTCCAGGGCTGTACGCAGGCGCGGGGGAGAGGAGGAGGCTGTGCTGCCTCACAGCCGCTCCCTGGCACCGCTTGTAATTCGCGTGTAAAACTGCTCCTCTGTTTAAATGTGCACGCCTCGCAGGGGGGATGTGGAGGTTAATTAATTGCTGTTTGAGAACTGCTTTAAGATCTTCAGATGAAAGAGCAACTGAATATAAACTTATTAAAATAATTTTTGGGTTGGTATAATCCTCATACAAGCAAGGAAGGATAATCATGGCCCACATCTGCCTTCTGTGCTGACCTTCACGGGCACACGTGCAAAGCATTTCTGCATTCCTTATGGGGAGCAGATAGGACAGAGGGCAGTTTTGTCATCCCCTGAACTATTTGCCTTTTGCTAGACTCCTTTGGAGAAGGTGGCTGCTTCAGAAAGGCTTAATGTTTTAAAGACTACAGCTGAATCCAATGAAGTCATTTAACATACGTAACAGGGGTTATTTGGTGTTTGGGGATGGGATACAGGTATGTCATAGAGCAGCGATCCTCTGCAAAGAGCTAATGAAGGGCCTAATTACCTAGACTGAGTAGCTGACTAGATGCAGCTGCTGCAACCCTGACTGCCCCAGTCAAATGGGTGCAAGAGGGAGAGCCCTAGGGTTGCCACAGTAGCCCCAAGAAGGAAAGTGGAGAAGACAGGAGGCAGTGTGAAGGAGAGGTCCAAGATTCTCTGCTGCTGGCCAGGTATTTGTGTGTTAGTGTTGGAAGAAGTGGAGCGTGGTGTTGGGGTAGACTCTTTTTCCCTCTCAGCTTGAAGGAGAGCCAAACAGGCAGAGGATGAGTGAGGTTTGTAGTGGGACATAACCTATGGCTCTCTGGCCTTTGGTATAGGGAACCAATCCTTTTTCCTTAGGGAAGGGTTGTCCTCAAGCTCGGTAACTAAAAAAATGTGTAGGCTTTGGGCCCAAAATACAGTATGAAGAGCTTACCTCCAGGTGATCTCAGGGCCCTTTTTTTGTTTAAACCTCCTATCCTGTGAAAACTCTGTAAAATTCTCTGTAATCTCTAATATTTGACTAGAAAAATTATATATGGACAAGGATCTGAGAAGCTACCTAAGTGTCTGGTTACTCTGGAAAGTAACTTCTGCTCTCATTTACAAATTTACATCAGTTAGTAACTGTGTACAGAGGTCGATCTCCGAATTCTTCTCCCCAAGAATGTACAACTTTCCTTTCTGTGACAGTTTTTCTCTCTCAAAAATCCTCAGAATTAAGGGGCTGAGGAAAATAATACCAGTGTGGTCCTTGTTCTACTTTTCTAACATATTGGAAATACTTGTGTGTGTGTTGTACTAAGGCTGTTAGGAATGCAGAAGGAATGGCTTCATCAGCCACCTGGATGGGCTCTTTCTTATCGGTGCATTCAGTTGTATCCTGGTTCTTCTGACTGACAAAACAAGCAATATTGTCTATCTAATCCAGATTTAATAGCTACAATTTATGAGTGTCCTCCTAGTTTTGTATATGATAAAAGCTTCTGATGTTTTTCATGTGTCTGCATCCAGTTGGTAAGGCAAGATTGAAGCTTTGTTTTATTTATTTAATTTTTTTATTTAATATGTTTGGGCAAAGGAAGGATTGATTTGTTTTCAGGTGCCTTTGTGGTGGTTTGCTGCAATTGAGAAAAACCTTCCTATCTCCCAGGAGCAGCCTGTTAGTTACTAATGTACCAGTGCTCTGGTTTTGTACTTGTGCACTTGTACTCCAATTTTGCAAGGACCCACATGATAAATTCTATAATAGTTACTTGGTTTAAACTTACTTAAGTGAAATATGTAGAATTTATCATTCAAAGGGGAAATGCCATAATAAGATTTAATTAATTGTGTGCCTATAAATGTAATATAGTTCACAAAATGTTTTCCCTGTAACTGTAGCAGTAGAAAGCTCTGCTGCAATTCTTTTCCCAAGCGTGGTCAGAACCTGCAAATTAGTTTTCAGAGTGATGAGGTAACCATTAGACGTTAAGGGGAAATGTGCAATCCCGTTGTTTTGCAGTTTTAGAATACCTGGTTGAGATTCAAGGATTTTGCATTTCATGCTGTTAATTTGAAGGCTACCATTCACCACTTCAGTGCAGGATCAGACCCTGATTATGTATTTCTAGGTATGAATTTAGCAGGGTGCTTGGATGTGTGCTACCATCTTGTTGAGGAAGGAACCTTGTTGGCTGTTTATTTTAATTCTGTTAAACAGTAAGATTAGATCTTGAGATTAAGCTAAATAAACAGTTTGTTCATCACTTGTTTACATCTGTACCCTAAATTAGGATTGTTGGGGCTTGTACTGCAGATTCACTCTGGCTCCTGGAGCTTTCCAACCAGGTGCATCTGGCACTTGGGGCTGGAGTGCAAGATCAGAGGGGTGGTGGTATGCAGCAGTAGCTCTGCCATGTGCTGTGTCTGGGCTGTAGCATTGTTGTGTGGATGTCCCCTGTTATTGCAGGGATGAGATGAGTAGTGATGGATAACCTAAACCGGGGAAAAAAAACCCCAAACAAACAAGTGGAGCCTTATTCACTGAGCAAATAAAAACATCAGAGGTCTGGATATAAGGGAAGAACTTTGTGGAGCAACAGTTAATATGAGTGAACTTTCAGGGCTTTCCCTGTCTGTCCCTTTGAGGGGGTTGGGGGGGAGAAGCCCTTCTTTGGGATGGCCTGCAGAACAAACATTTTGGGATTAATTCTCTCAGTAAGGAAGAAGCTACAACAATGACAAAATGTAGCTAAAAAAAAGGGGGGGGGGGGTGTGTGTGTGAAAAGAAAGAAGGCAAGGTGAAGTACTCAGACTGAAAAATTGGGTAAAAGACAAAAGGTGAAAAGCAAGGGAAAAGTGTTGGGTTTCTGTTGGCATTCATGTGCACTGTATGTAGAGCTTGAATATATTTTCCAGAAGAGGATTTCCCCTTGCATTTGCAATTCAAAGCTTCTAGCAAATTCCACTCTTTCCCCTGGCACTTCTTCAACCTCTGTGGATTTTCCAGTTCTGCTGTTCAGATGCAGTGCAATTGTCAAACTGTGGAGTTTTTTTTCTTCCATCAAGCAATGTGGCTTAAGGTACATTGTGTCATTCCTTACGATTTTGGTTCAAAAACTGAAAAGAACTGACCTTGTTCTCTTCTGGATTCTTGGTTTAATTCATGGAATTTAGGACTCCTTGAACATATGATAATGTTGTCTGTATTTCTTCGCTTTATTCCTTTGTATGAAAAAGTGAATAAGATGATTTGTGATTCTTTATGGTATGGGTAGGTGGTAATACACAACTTTAAGTAAAACACCAGTAATGGGGAAGTTGGCACATGCTCATAAGTACCCTCAAAGAGGGTGATATATTTTGGAAGACAAGTAGAGAAATAAGACTTTTTACATCACTGTCTTAGGAACAAGAAAGCTTCTACCCGATGTTGTAGCTAATTCTATCTTCTCCTGTATGCCTATCCAAAATGTTCTTTCTGCCTAGTCACTTTGAAATCACATTGATGAGAAGATAATGTGTGTTGTTAACAGTAAACAGTACAGATGGTAGTGTTTTATTTTTATCTCTCGTAGTGCAGAAAATTAATTATTTTTAACAGAGCCTTGCTTTACATGCACACTTAAGGTGAAAACATTTATTTTGCAGTCCTGCTTTGACAGATATGAAGACTCTGATCACTAAATCCTGGATATCTGGAGAGAACCTTTATGATGGAGAGCCGAGTAGTAGCTAACATGTGGCTCTTCGAAAGCCCACATGTGGTGAAGATGTGTCCAAGTGAAAATTGTTTCAACTTGTTCTGAACTGAAGTAGGATCCTGTTAATGGATCCATTACCAACATGAAGACATGCAGTAAGGCTTTTCCTAATCACTGCTGTGATGGGCCAGTGAAAGTATTTGGGATAAGCTGCAGTAATAGCTAATTGTATGTGGAGGCCCATCGGCTTGACCAGGCAAAGGGTTTCAAAGGGCTGTATAGGAGATTTCACTTCACAAGAGGCCCCTTTCAGATACTCTCCAGGTTTGGAGCTCACTTCCTTTTAGTACATGTTCTGGGAAAGCACTTTTATAATCCTCCTTTAGGGTTATTGCAAGCAAATGCAGTGATGGTTCAATGCAAAAGCATGAAAACAGTAATGGAATTTTTTTTCTTTCCTAATAGGCCCTTTAGAAAGTCAGGCCATATGTGTAGAAGCCTTATTGACTAGAGGCCAAGTTTGGACAGAACAATGGTAAATGTCTAAAATTAATTTGTAAATCTAGGAAGCGCACATTTGAATTCTAAATTAAAAAAATAATCAGGCCTATAAGTGGTATCATGACATTTCAAATAATGTTTGATATAATCTTTATAAGACTGAAATTTTTGGGCAGAGTATTGTTAGGAAAAGTTTAGAACACTGCATATTTTGCTTTGGAAAAGCTGTCTTCTTATAAGAAAACTAAAATTTTACATTCTCTGTATCTTTATTGAACAAAATGATTTTTGGTAGACTATGTAAATGTTCTCGATGACCCCCATGTGAAACACATAAAAGCATTAGACTGCCTTATGTAGCTGAAAGTTAGAGAAAACTAAGACTGGGGGTGGAGGGAGAAGGCATTTTTTTTCTCCCTGTTGTAGAAGTATTTTATATTATTGAATTATAAAAAATAATTCTTTGGTCTACAACTGTTTCCTGCTTATAGTTGCTTCTAATCTCTTGTGTGGTGTGTTTCCTTATTACTTGTGCCAGCATAAATAGAAAGGATAGCTAACTTTCAGAGACAATGGGCAAATCTGAGTTTTATGCCCTATGGAAATAAAGGCTTCTGTTCAAGGATGAACAGATACTTGTGTGTGTGTGTAATGATGGTCGTGGTCATAATGCCTAGGCTCCAGTGCAAATGATTGGTCAGGGAAAAGAGAGCAGACTTGCTACCTTTCTCACTGATCATATTAGAAATAGTTGCTCTCTGACAAATGAAACCTGCCAACTGAAAAAGCCCAAATGGAGCAGAAGCTTGTACTGGTAGTTTCCAAGAGTGAGACCAACTGTATCACTTTCACTCCATGTGAAGCAGCAGCCTTAGAGGAATATGGGCAGCTCCTTCAGCATCTTTATCTCAGAATATCTCTAAATGGCGTATCTTAAATTACTGGAAAATTACAGCCTTTTGGTGGATAAATTAATTTTAGGCATGCATTTTAATGACAAAGACAATGTTTATTTAGAAATGTATTTTTCCCCATCTTGATGGTTTACCAGATGCACAGCTCTGTGGTTGCTTGTGGCACCATGCAAATTAGCTAGAAATTCTGCTGTGAATTAACACAGATTTGGTTACTGATGGAACTGCAGGCGAGTCATCGTTTTAAGCCTATTAATGTTTACAAATGTTGTTTTAAGACAGAATTGTTTTTAAATAGGATGATTGTGAGATTCCTTTTTGTCTTTCAAAGATGAAAGAAAATGAGCAAAGTGATGGTTAGCTGTGACATGATTTAAGAAAATAATTATAAAAACTGCAATATAGAACCCCTTCTCTAAGACTATTGTTATGTTTGTGGGGAAAAAAAATGTTCCTATTGCTACTCTTTTGTAGAATTATTATTGTAAATCCCACTAGTGCTTATTGCCCGAACTTCTGGAAAAATTGGATGTTTTGAATTGCTTACTTGATGAGAAATATGAAACTTGTAGTGTAAATGCCTCTGCTTTCTCAATAACTTCCAGTGTATCTTAAACAGGACACCTTTTATTGAACTCCCACTTTAAACTATTTAATCTGAAGATCTACTGTCTTACTCTCTCCTAAATGTGCCTGGATCCAATTTTTTTTCAAGAATAGTCTGATTATAAATTTTGGCTAAAGAGCACGCTGGAAGGCCTGGACAGGTGTTGGTGCTGAACCATTGTGTTACTGGCGAGATAGTCGTGTTCAACAAACAGTTGAACATAGGAGGAAGTGAGGTTTAGCCTTAGCATAGATAGTAAATGATTAAATTGTATAATGACCCATCTTTCTTGGTGTTAAGATGTACATTAGCTTCTGCACTTGAAATTTCTCAGCATCCTCATGATCTCAATAGAAACTCTCAGCTATGCTGGTTTTGTTTGTCTTTTAGAAAAAAAAAAACCCAAACAGATAAATGACTGTTTAAAATAAACAAAAATAAAAAAATCCCCAGGCTACATTTCCTGAAGAGAGTCCTCGTTTTGAAGAGGGGGATTAATGGAGGGTAACTGTTTGTTTGAAAGGTAGCTTTGCTTTCTAGGACTTTTAGTTAAGTGGCAGAACTATGGTTTGGGTGGTTTTTTTTTTTTGGCTTACTGAGGAAAGCTTTGCTATACACTAGACACTATATTTATTTTCCTTTTTCAACTATGAATTTCTACCCTTTTCTGAAGTGTAATATTGACAAAGCACAAGAGGGTTATTCACAGATCAAGTGCATCTCTGCAAGCTATCCATGCTTTCTATAAGCTTTGATATGCAAGCAATTAGTGCAATGTCTGAGAAGCAAATGCCAACTTAATACCCTTTCTGTTCTTGACCCCAATCCTCAAGAGTTCATGAAATACACCTGTTAGGACTACTCTGTTTGTAATGCAGGCACATACACATTCAGAACAAGTTTCTGAGTATCAGTCAGAAAATAAACAACATCTGATCTTTTCTGATTGTTGCCCATGAACAGTTCTTTAAAGAACAAAAAACTGGGGCTCTTGAGAGACCCTGGCTGATTAAGAACTTTGTTGTTTGCATAACGGCAACACATACAGCATTGCCTCAAATTAGACATGTAGTCATAGGGCTGGCATTTTGAACTTTAGGATGCTTTAAGGTCAGGTTCCAAAGGTGATGTATTTGATAAGTGTGACTGTTGTTCAATATAAAAATGTCAGAAATGTAATATTGAGACAACAGGACAGGATATCCTAGATTTGATGGGATAAGCTACTACATATATAGGTTCCATGTGCATGCGTTCCTTTGGTTGTTTTAGGGAGCAAAGTCACATTTGATAGCTTGCTTTTGGAGATTTTTTTTTTCATGGGATATCTAACATCTGCCTTTAAATTTCTTTCTGCCTGGCCAAGAAATCACCAGGAATTTTGCTTTGTAAGAGAAGTTACCTGACTGCAGAGGGAAGATTGCTGAATTTGCAAGCAGCTTGTTTCTGCTGTGCAAGCATTCAATATTTCACATGATAACTTTAATAAATTTAATGTCTCTGGTTAGAGCCTAATAAAGAAACAGATATTTAAATGATATTTTTAGTTAACCTTTAACATGACCAAGGCAAGTTTCAGGCAGGTTAGTGGGAGGTGAGAAGTTTGCAATGTCCTGAGGCATCCAGTTCCCCTGATCTTTCATATGTGATGAAATTGTTGTTTCTAGATGTAAATCTTGCCAAATAGCTGCTGGCTTTTTATATAAATTACAAACATGTAACAGTGCAGAATAAAACTGATAAACTGTATGAAGGCAAAGTGCAAGTTCTTATGCTTTTTCTCTTGGTTAATTGCTCATTCACTGGTTAGCAAGAGCTCTTTCCTGTCTCTTTATCTGGTATAAGTTGCTTTGTACATAAGCAGCTAGAGCTTAAAGAATTATATTTTATTATTATTTTGTAAGCAGATGCAGCAAAATAATTCTATTCTTTTTTTTTTAAATAAATAATTTCTGGTTTTCTGTGTTGAGGTACACAGAGGAAGAAAACCAGAGTAAAGAACGGACTATGTACCACAAAACAGACATTGTGCATTGTTAAAACTGCAGGAGGAAATGTTGTCCTGTTTAATCCTGATCATGGGGTTCCTTTTCTGCTAGATAGTCTTGGCTGCTGAGTGCTCTTTTTTCTTTTTTTGTTCGTTGCCCCCCCCGTCAAGAAAAAGACTTCTAGGATGTTATTTAAAGTGATGTCTGAAAATAATTGCACTACTTTGGGGATAATAGAGGGGATTTATGTCTTTGCTTGTGGGACTTTGGAATAAGGAAAAGCAGGCTAGCAAATGGCCATGTCCTCAAAATGACAAGCAGTATAAGCAGGAGGGTCAGAAAAGATGGAGAAGAAAATGGAGATGCTGTCCTGCATCTTGCTGTGTGGGAAATATGGTGACAAAGGATTGAATGTGCAAGTACACCACCTTGCTGCAGCAGTCTTGCTGTGTGAGTGCTTTTACTTGTGACCTTCTCCCTGCCCTCTCTTTGTCCCTTTCTGCAGAAAGGGACAGCAGGGATGGAGCAGAAGGTAAATGTTACTCTCTCTGATATGGAAGTCTATAATTATTACCTGCACTATGATGATGTTATGTTTTTAAAGGTAGTTGCTCACATATGGGAAACAGAACTAAATGCCTAGCTTGGTCCCTTTTTTGGAGGTGATCTTGGAGTGTATGGCAGCTCTGAGGCCAGACACTATGTACTGAAAGCTGTTTATTCATTATGTCCTATAAACAGAGGTAATTGCCTTGGGTGCTGCGAAAGTGCTGTGTGAAACTGGGTAAACGCAAAGTAGCCTAATAGGATTTAGGGTAGTATGAATAATTAAACTACAGGAAATGTGTTCATGGTAGCTTTCTAGTTTTCACTCTGCCTCTTCACCTTATTGCACAGTGCTCTGAGGAGGGTGTCTAGCAGCCATATTGTCTCATAAGCCGTCATCCTGCTCCTTGAGGTGTGTGTGGTGAGGAGAAAATGGCTGCCTCTCTCCCTTCTAGCGGCTCCCCAATGCACAGTGTGGGTGAGCGCTGCAAATCCTCTCAGGGTGTGGTTATGTAAGCAAATTCTTACAGGTCATGAGCGATAGCTGTTGTATTTGTACCCTGAGAAGCATATACAACTTTTCACTGTTTTCAGGCCTAGTAAGCAGAGAAGCACCAGGCTGGAGGGCTGTGGCAACGCTTGCTGTGCCTACTGAGCAGCTGACTGGGGGCTGTCCTTAGCAGCTTCTGTTTGCAGGAATTTGTATCAAAATATGGCCCTAAGCATCCCATTGAGATCAAAGTGGCAAGTGCTGCTCCTCACTTGGAAGCTTCGCTTTGTTCCTCCCTACAGCCTCTTACCCACATCCTCACTGGGACACCTGTTGAGTCTTTTGAATTGTTACTGAAAGGAACAATTTTGAAGTAATAACATTTTTTGCTGTTTGTAGATAATTTTTATTCACTGGTGTTGTTGATCACATAGGGTGTCAGGGGTTGGAAGGGACCTTGGAGATCTTTGAGTCCAACCCCCCTGCCAGAGCAGGACCATACAATCCAG
>JANIJG010006039.1:0-24449 GCA_024611175.1 Megaceryle torquata
GACTGGGAAAAGTTTTTGCGTGTAGCGGGAGGGCGGGGTGGGGGGGTGCGGCGTGGGGTTGAAAAATTATTCCAGTGTATTACCAAGAGACTTCAGAGGTGTGTTTTTACTGCCATCATGTCAAGTGTGAATGAAAGATTATGGTGCCTTTTTTTTTAGTATTTTAGTTTTTATATGCTTCTGTTTTCTACAAATAATTAAGTTGTGTATCAGTTTTGCACTCATTCTGTCATGCTTCCCTTTTTCTCTGCCACTGGTGATTTCATCCCAATGTGAATGTGCGATGTTACCCCTTTAAGAAAACATCAAAAAGCTGCCACATACTTGGTGCCACCTCATGAATGGCACCCAGCAGTAGCAGCTGTAGAGAGAGATTCTTTACTGTCTATGCTAACGAGTAAGCCTTTAGAAGAGCTACAGAAGGGCTACTTTAAAACAGTTTGTAAACCTCCCCTGTCTTGCAGACAACTACTTCTTCCTTAGGACACACTGGCCCTTGCTGCATCTGGTCGAGGGTACAGGTGTATCTTTCAAACAAGATGTAGATTATTTTTTTTTCCCTACATACACATAAGCATTTTGGAATTTATTTAATAAAATCTAGTTTTTGTAAAATAACTGAACCAGATGGTACAACAGCATCACGGTGCATTGTAATGCACTTCTGAACAGGTTTTTTTATTTGCCACTTCCTGCACTTTGCTGCTATTTATCCCCAAACACAGAGTATTCAAACACAGATAGTTCTGGTGCAGGGCTCTTGAGAGACTAAAAAACATTCTGGTCATGAGATCAACTTTAATAGTTCATATAATATGTTTTCAATCTGAAATGTATATGGAAGACTATATAATTTGAACTGTAGAGACTGTCTTTCCCTATCAATTTGTAGTGAGGAAGAAAACCTAAATGGGAAACGTCACTTAGTTGTGTAATATTTAGGAGCTACAAGTTGAGTTGTCCCTAGTGTAAACTAGTGTTCCTGGATATGAGTACTGGGGTGAAAATCTTTTCAGCTTCTGTCTTGAATTAGTGGATTGTGCACAATAAGCTCTTAAAGCATGAATAGAATTTTTCAAAATATTTTCTTTTATTTTATACTTTCTCCTGCAAGTCATCTGTTTGTTACTGTGCTTACCTAATAAATGTGTGGTCTTTATTTGTCTTTTAATCACTGACCAAAATTGCATGAATTCTGTCCTGATAGTGCATTCATTTTTTTCTAATATAAAAAAATATTTTTAAAATAAATTATTAAACCTTTATGTTCCTGTTAATTCAGTCCAAAGCTTTTTTTTATCATTGTTTTAGTTTTGCATGGAATTGTTGTCCTGAATTATATGGAGAGGGTCTTTAGGGGGGGGGGAGAAAAAACCAAAAAAAACCAAAAACAGTTAAACAGTTGCACCAAATGTTCTGGATTAAAAGTAGCTGTTAGTATGTCAGTCTGTGACAAATTTTCAATTAAAAAAAAAAACAAAAACAAAAACAAAAACCAAAACCCAAACCTATAGAATGAGTTGAACTATTTTCTCATAATGGTAAATTTTTATAACTATTTGCAAAATGTCTGAAGTCATGCATAGAACTTTCTTCATAATTTATAATGGGGTGATTCAGAAGGATGCAAAGATGATTGCCTAGTAAATTACAGTGCTCTGTCAAAAGAACATTCAGGAAAATTTTACTTCCTCTGTTTATTATAGAGCTTTTTGTATGCACAATAGTCTGTAATGCCAAAGAGCTTGTTAGATCCATAAGTACTAACTTTTTGAACACCTTGTGCTTGCATGTGCTGCAGAAGGTTGAATCATGGCATTTGATTATGGCAGATGCTCTTGTGTTGTTTTAATATTTAAAGCATTGTTTTGTTCAGTTTTGCATTATTAAAATGGCACAGAATATGAGTATTGGAAAAAGTTCACGTGCACGATGCTTTGTTAAATGTGGGAGAAAACAGCAAGTGTGAAGGTTGAAAGCAGCTTGATGCTTTTTACTGAGCGACTGAAACCTGGGAGGTCAAGGCCAACTGTAATGTTAGAAGGGTATCTTGGTGCTAGATTTGTATCTCTCTTCAGCAGTAACTGCGTAAAACTTTTCATTTATTCAGGTTTATTTATGAAACAGAACATCACAATGGCATAGCAGAATTACTGGAAATACTGGGAAGGTAAGTTGGAGGTTTTGTTTAATTAAATTTGCTTGGTCTTTGGAGTAGACTTTAAAAATCAAGTTGGGGTTTGCAGATTGCTTTGAGACAAGATTAAAATAGCTTCATATCATATGTCAAAGCTGTAATGAAGACAATAAGTTCTGTATAAGATGGCAGAAACAGCAAAAACTTGAACTTTGTGGCAGCATTTTAGGATGTGACAATTTTTAAGTCATTTTCTAGCTTAGGGTCCTTGTAATTAATATTAGTTGCAAAGCAACTACAAATAACATTTCATTAACAAAAATTCATTAACAAATTGTTCTAATATCATTTTTTTAAACAAAGGAAGCACAGGTTATGAAATATAAAACCTCAGAAACTTTCTTTTGTAAATCCCGTTGTTTTGCAAACTTTAGTGATGCATCTGAAAGCCCTTGAAACCAAAAATTTACAGCTTAGAGCTGATAGCCTCATTAAAACTAGCTCGTTTTTTATCAACTGATTTCTCTAATCCATGTGCAAAATCACTGGGGTTAATACACTTACAAAAGCTTTGTTAGGTTTATTTCATGGTGTTTCCATATCTTTGCATGTAAAAATAACAGGTCAGTGAGAGCAGGTTGCTCAGGTTTGTATCCCGTTGGGCTTTGGATATCTCCGATAATGGAGAACCCACAACCTTTCTGGGCAACAGATTCCCATTTTTGACAATGCTCACAATAAAAAAAGCTTTTTCTTATGTTAGAATGAAATTTCCTGTGCTTCAATTTACGATCTTCACCTCCTGCCCTTTCACTGGCACCACTGAGAAAAGTCTGACACTGTCGTCTTCATGCCATCCCTTCAGGCATTTGTGCACATGAGTAAGATCCCCCTGAGTCTCCTCTCCAGACTAAACAGCTTCCTCAACTTTTCTTCGTATGTCAGATGCCTCAGCCCCTTCATTATATTCACAGCACTGTACTGAACTCCCTCCAATATGTCTACATCCTTCTTGTCCTGAGGAGCCCAGAACTGGACCCAGCACTCCAGAAGTATTTCGCCAGGGCTGAGCCAGAGGTGCAAAATCACCTCCCTCAACCTGCTGGCAATGCTGTTCATAACGCAGCCCACCTTTTTCATTCTTTCTTTTAATAAACCTATCAAGCTTTAAGTGTTAAAAGTTTGAAAGCTAAGTTGTTGGGTTTTTTTGTATCCCATCAGGCTTCCAAGTCAAAAATTTTTAGTAGCTAAATGAGGCTTCTGAGCTGTAACTGTTCTGTATTGGTTATTCTTCCAGTCCATTAAGGAGTTTCACACAGCATGTTGCTGACATAGAGCTGCTTATGAGTAACAGTTTTCAGTTGAGTTCCCAGCTTTTCATTTGTCAGAAGTAAAGAGTAATTGAATTTCACGCTGAATTGCATTCTTTTCCTTTGCAAAGTGCTATAGAATACTGGACAAATGAACACCTTTGGTAGGAACTCCTAATGTAGCTATGTTTTTTCTGATAGTCATTTTGTGACAGGATTGCAGAATTTCTTCACAATCAAGGCCAAACTTGCCTTACAATTGTGCTCCTCTTTTGTGGTTACAAATCCTTAAAACATCTTGGATATTTTTTTTTTTTATTTTTTATTTTTTAAATCAAGTTAATGTATATTTGTCAAGTATGTGAAGTTGTGGAAAGAACACCACAGAAAAGTTAATGTAGAAATAGAGCTTTGATACTATGCACGGAGAGACTTCAGGAGGAATAATCTCCTATCCTGAAAAGAGTTGTTCAGTCATTATTAGTGAAAATTATTTTAAACATGTGCAGCAAGGGTAAGCAGGTGTTATTTAGTAAGTTTAAATTCTGGGATATAATTTAATGTCTGAGATCTGAAATATGTGTAACTTTGAAATTTTTTTATCTGTTGTTTGTTGTGGTTCTTTTAAGATGTTTGGCAGGTTCCTTTTGCCTTGATGCATTCTATCCTTGTTAGTGAAAAGCATTGGAATGAATAAAAAAGGATTTAAAATAGTAAATGGGTAATAGGATTTTGGATGTTTTCACTGATGTTAGTGAGTTAACAGCAAGTGAACACAAAACACTGGCTTAGTACTGCAGCTTTAGGTAAAGGTGCCATTGATCCAGTATTGGGCCACATCAGCACTCAGGTGTGACTGAGATATCATGTGTTGAGAATGCTCTTTGGTTATATAGGACCTTGCAGAAATAGTAGAAATCATGTTCTGACTTGTCTGCTGTCCTGGATTGATCTCTTCTGCATCCAGTCTCTGGCTCATTCTTTAATTACATAAAGAGGCTGGGAGAAAGATGTGTTCAAATCTTGGATGACAGGGAATAGTTCACAGTGAAAGCTGCAATCTGAAGTGTAACTATAGTCATATAAGTTGCTTCGAAGTAGAATTTGGGGCCTGTGAAAGACTTTGGTGAGGAATGGGGAGAAGTTGATTTGACTAGTCTGTTGATGTGTAATCTTTAGAGAACTGGATCAAAAACAAAATAGTCTCTGGTGCATGCTTTATTTGAAAAATTCTCTGTTGCATCATGTTCACCAGGAGACTGGCGGGGGGAAGTAGTCAAACTCAAGAATTTTGGTATATCCTGTACAGTAGTTCAGGTTTTCTGTAATTACTGATTTCTATTTACATTTCTTTCCCTGTCAGCATAATTAATGGATTTGCCTTACCATTAAAAGAAGAGCACAAAATATTCTTATTGAAGGTTTTGTTACCATTGCACAAAGTGAAATCACTCAGTGTCTACCATCCACAGGTAGGTTTTGTCTGGCACTCCAAGTTTTAAGTACCATTTCTTCAAATGAAATTACTAACAACTTGTATTTTTAGAACACCATTTGTATAATTACAATTCTCTAGCAATTAGATATTGTTTTAAGCATTTGCTTTGGAACTTGCCAACTGGGGCTCACATCAGTTCCATAGTGGGCTAGAGTCAATCTGACCTTTCTTACAATCTCAGCTAATGCAGACGTCTGTGATAGCCACCTTTTCTTCTACGTACCTGGGATGGATTGGTCTTTATCTATTCCCCTTAATTTATCAACTGATTTTCCAAAGCCTTCAAGTGATTTCCATTTTTAATTATTATTAGTAAAAAGAAGATAGTGACATAGGCATGCCTCTCTTAGATGTCCTACTGAATGAAATGGGAAAGCACTTAAAGTGAGCTTAATGTGTGAAACACCACAATAAAAACGCAAAAATTCACACTGAAACAGTGGCAGGTATTCAGAAGGATTTGCTGCCAAATCCAGATATATGTGAAAAAATCTAATACCTATATTCAATTCAAATTTATTTCAGAGTAGTGGAGAACATAATCTTTGTACGTTCCTCAAATTACCTAGGGACATTCTTGGTAGCAATCATCAAAA
Organism: Megaceryle torquata; assembly: GCA_024611175.1. NCBI lineage: Eukaryota > Metazoa > Chordata > Aves > Coraciiformes > Cerylidae > Megaceryle > Megaceryle torquata. The sequence continues at coordinate 5,542 of JANIJG010006039.1, forward strand.
GCAGGAAAGGAATTGTCCTCATCAGCTGAACTTCCATAAATGGAGAGACATTAGAAGAATGGTTAAACAGTTCTTGAGGTATGCAGCTATCCTCCCATTTACTTTGGGACTGTAGGCCTATTGAGTGAATGGGATGTAATAGTTCACTGTTTAGGCACAGATAGTCTCATTCTCAAAACTGAGGTTGCTAAATACTGTAATTCAGCCCCAGCTTGTATCAGCTTTACATTGATACACTTAGTAATCATTAATTCTCGTAAAGCTTTCTATATTTTCTATATGTAACTGTTAAAGAAGTTTTTAATTAGCCTATATTATGAAATAGAAGGTATTTATTAAAGCAGCATGGGACACTAACGTTAGTGAGTTGAAAGCACAAGACTTTTTTTTTAAGTCCTATGTTTGAAAAGGTGAAATGTGCTGAAATGCAAAGTACTAGATCTAAAAAGAAAACATCAAATTGTGTGTTTGTCTGTATTATAACCCAGAAGAAGGTGAGAACAGACTTGTGACGGTTGGGAGAAATTGATAAAACCTATTTACCCTTTTGTTGTTTAAATAACTTCTGTAAAATTACAGAAAAACTATTGTGTTTATTTGAATTCAGTCATGTTCTCCACTTACGGTAGTGATTTCAAAGTGTGGTCAGTTTCACAGTAAGCATTAATAAAAATCTTTCTCTTTTGTTGTAGTTGGCGTACTGTGTAGTTCAATTTTTAGAAAAGGACAGCACGCTTACAGAACCAGTAAGTTTATCTTGCTCTTATATATTTTTGAATATGAATAGCCCTTTCTTCTTTAGACTGTTTAAGGAGGTTTTGGGAAGAAGAATATTAATAGGTAATTGTTTTTTTATTAGGAGGAGTCAAATATTTGACCATTTTGATCTACCAAATTCATTTTTTTCCAACAGTTGTTTGGAAAGTCCAAAATTAATTAAAACACCATTAAGAGCATACATCTTACAAACAGACGGGTTTATTCTACTGATTTTGTTCTGTCTGACTGGATATCAGATGATTGTTTCAGAAGCAATTTAGTGAAAAATTAGCTTGCATGAAGTGTGCTCTGTTGAGAGACTGAAACTGTGATGGAACACAAGTTTTCTGGCACAAACAGCTACCTAGCAATATGAGGCTTTTGAGTCAGATCTCGTTCACACCTATCAAGTTTGGACCATAGACAAAACCAGACTTTGGTCTGGCTGCATATAATTGCATAGATTAAGACTTTTAATTGTCCTCTTAAGTATAGTGTTGTGCTTCACTGTAGCAATATTAAGTAGGTAGGAACTAATATGTTTAAGCACCAAGTAGCAGTCAGTAAAATCATGCTACTTATAAAAGTGCACGTTATTAGCTTGTAACCATTTCCCTTGTAAAATGGAAACTAGGATTCTGGAAACAAATGGAGTATGCAGCTGAGCAAGAACTCTCTTCTACTTGGAGCTTTAAGTATTTTGTAAGATACCATATCGCACCTTTTGATAATTTGTGCTGTATCAGAGCTTGAAATATCAAGATAGTGTCTTGATGTCTTTCTTCCAGACATCAGCAAGAATGTTACATATTTCCTAGTACAAATCTGAACTGATAAGCATCCAAGTCTCCTTCCCTTTTTGATCCCAAATTAGTACATGATTACAGCATTCTTTAAAGACTTAGAGCATGCACCACCAAAGTACTAAGTTCCCCTTCAAAAATTCTGGTGGTTACAAAATAAAACATTTTTCCCCTTATAATTGTCATGTGTGACTTTTTGACATCGTATTTAAAAAATCTGCATAAATTTTCCAAGGCTTCGTTGAGGACTTAGTGTCTGGTTTTACGATTAAATAATACATACATGAAAGATGCACTGATTTCTCACTGAGTTGTCTTGTCACTGATGATATTAATTGTTGCTTCTGTATATTCTGCATTGCTTCTGTAAATATTTACCTCTGTAAATGTCTTCCATTTCAGAAAACAAAAAAAAGAAACTAATTCTTTGAGGGAAAGATTAATGGATTGTTGCAACTTTTAAACTATATAAAAAGACAAATGTAAACTTTATTTTAAAAGAGATTTTTCAAGAATTCTGTACTGTTTGGGGTGGGTTTATTTTGGTTTGGTTTTTTTTCTTTCCAGTTCTACATCTAGGACTAGAAAGCCATTCAGATATAGTCTTGTTCTTTATGTGGCTTTTTTTGTATTTAAACCACAAACCAGAAGCATATATAAATTTCTCTGTTCAAGGCTGTATTAATTTATCATCAAAAATATATCAATTTAAGCTTGAGTGCTATGACAGTCATTTTAAAGTATTTAACATGTTTTAAATATCCTTTGAAGGAAAATGTCTTCCTGTTTGAATATTGTTGGGCACCAAATTGCCACAGATGGAAAACAGTTTTTATAATAGCAGACACCTTCATTTTGTGTAACATTTTTATGGATCCTTTAGTTGTTCCTCCCCGCCTTTCCCCTTTCTCCCACCTGTATTTTGAGTGATAATGGTTTGCTAGGCAAAACTGCTTCAGCAAGCTGGGCAAATAATTTAATAATCATGGAGAAAGTTAAGACTATGGTAATACGGTCAATTAAATAAACCCCAGCATTTAAGAGCAGCATGCCTAGGGTTGTCAGTCACCTGTCAACTTGGGTATTTATAGTAAATATCTTAAAAATCTAATGACACAACTTAATTTTTTGATCTCTGGAAAGAAATTGAGAGACTGAAAGCTGCAGTATCTTAAGTGGCAGATAGTTTTCCCCAGAGTATAGTAGCAAACTTGCACTTCTATCATATTAATTTAGATGTCAAGTTACTTTCTGTAGTCTTCTGATTTATAAACATATATATTAAGTGAATATCTTTGTTTTCTGAATAAGTGTTTGTAGACACTGAACTATATCTGATAGCTGCTATTGCATGGGACAAGAAATCTGAGTTTTGTGTACCGTTTGAAATATCAGACTTCTTAATGAGATACAATTTTGTGCAAGGTAAAGTCAAATTATCTTGAACATTATGTTCATTTTGTTTCTACAGGTTGTAATGGCACTGCTGAAATACTGGCCAAAGACTCACAGTCCAAAAGAAGTCATGTTTTTGAATGAACTAGAAGAAATTTTAGATGTTATTGAACCATCTGAATTTGTAAAAGTTATGGAGCCTCTTTTCAGACAGCTAGCCAAATGTGTGTCCAGTCCACACTTTCAGGTCTGTACTTACTGAACATAAAATATGAGGATTTTCATAAAGCAGACTTGTTAATGGTATTACCTACTATTATTCACCATAATGAATTTGGTTTGTTGAAAAAAGTGTCTTCAATTCTGTGTCAAATTTTAGGGATCCAAATAGTAGCTTTACTGTTTCTTTTGAGGAGTGCAGTATGTGCAGTCATACTGGGTGATTCACTCCAGTGTTTATGCCTAACATAGAAGCTTAAAAGCTGCTTCTCAGAAGTACCTGAACCCTTTCAGTACATAGTGTTTTCATTTCACTGCTTCTAATAGAATTCTACAATTCTACAAATACTCTTTGGAAAAACATTTCTTCACTTGAACTTCATAGGTTATAGTTTGAATCATGTCCCTGTCAAGGAAAAAGCACTTTTTCTATCTCTCTTTTAATCAGCTCCATGACTGCCATTTCTACTAGAAAAAAATCTAAATCTAACTTGTAGCTTCTCTTACCTTTCCCTTATATTTGCCAAAAGTTTCAATTACTTGCTCTTTTTGAGATTGGCTGAAGAAGCATTCCTTTTTTCGTGTCATCTTAGGTTGCAGAGCGAGCGTTATACTACTGGAATAATGAATATATTATGAGTTTAATTAGTGATAACGCAGCAAAGATTTTGCCTATCATGTTTCCATCCTTGTACCGGAATTCAAAGACGCATTGGAACAAGTAAGAAACACTTGTATAAATAAAATTCTGTTACTTCACTTATGTCTAGTTTTAAGCTTAAAAGTGGTTCAGATCACTGAGTTGCTAGTTTTAACAGTGTGTTGAGCAGATTATTCTATGACAGTAAAGTTCCTGGGTAAGGAGGGAGACTACTACTGTCAGAATTTTTTTGAAATATTAAGAATTGAGGAAGACAACTTTTTCCTTTTTTCATTAAACAGGAAACTGGTTTGGTGCATCTAATTTGTGATTTTTTTATTAATATGAAGCAAATTCGGAATTAATCTGTAGATAAATACTTCTAAAGACTAACTTTAGTTTCTGATCTCTAATCTCATCTCTGATTTGCTTTTTTTTCCGCTTTCTAGTGGATTATGTTTTAGATTAGATTCCCCCCACCCCTTTTTTTTTTTCTTCCCCCACAAAAACATAGTTACTTACACATGAAAACAGTCCTGGTCAGCCTTTCTGCAGCTGATCTGTTGTAAAACACCTCTTTGAGCTGTTGTGCAACTGCTGGGATGGTGAAAGTATCATGGTCTAGCACTGGCCATGAATTGAGGACTGCTGATGGGTTGCCCAAGAATGAGTAATCAGTCTGCCACTAAACGGAGGAAAAGAAGTGGAAGATGAAGTGATGTTGAAGTGATTGGTTACTGTCACTGGATATAAACAGTAACAAATAATGTACTCATTAATAAAATTCTGATTCAGTGATGCAGTTGTACTTAGTGAATGTGGATTGCTGACAGTTGTTTATTCTGGTTTTCAAGGCCATTTATTCATTTTAGTCTGAGAAGTCATGCTACTCAGTACAGCTGCACTTTTTTACTTGTAACTCACACATGATACAAAGTAATTATTTAACTGATTGCTTTTTGGATTTAAAGATCAGCAAATTATTACAGACTGTAAATTACTCTGTAAATTACTCTGTAAAAGTGCTTCAAAAAGCAGATTATTTTTGTTTGATCTTTCTGATCTGTTCCACTATACTTTTCTAACACTTTTCTAAAGAGCTCAGGCATAATGGTGTTGAAGTGAGTGCTGTTGCTGTGTGGCAGTTTCCAAAATGAATGGTGTCTTTTGCTAGGCTCCTTTTTAATCACTAATTTTAATTTTTTTTAATTTGTCAATTGCCAGTTAGTTATTTATATCAAGATCTTTAGTGTCATTTTGCATTTTCTCTAATAGCCTTAGTTCAACTGGTGTCAGATACTGAATTTTAAAACTAGTCCTGTATTGATACATGTATGAAAAACAAAATTCAAACATCACAAGTGTAAGTGATGAGTAGTAATATAGTGTAAGAAAACTACATTCAAAGTTGGTCATTTTAGTACTTGTATTAGCCCTTTTGAGGGTAAAATCTTCCACTAAATACTTTTGTTTCCACTTATTCTGAAATGATGTAATTTTCCAGTTATGTAGGCTATTGGCTACTGTTGACCAGAAAAAATAGATTTCAAAGTTTAAAGTACTCTGAGTTTCAACCAGAAGTTTTACTTATAGGACAATACATGGCTTGATATACAATGCTCTGAAACTCTTCATGGAGATGAACCAAAAACTGTTCGATGACTGCACACAGCAATTTAAAGCAGAAAAACTGAAGTAAGTTTTCATGTCAGCGTGTCTGTCTGTTCTTGAATAATTTGTTCAGAGGGCTTTAGCTCTGAAAAACCTGTGTGTCTTTAATGGGAAGTAGTTGCCTGTTTGATTACAGTACAGCAGTCTCAAAATCAAGTTGGTGGAACTTCTTGTTATATACGAACAGTAAAATCTTTTTAAGATTAGGATGCTTCATGTAGTCTTTGACCTATACTGGGGGGGCGGGTCACAGACTTCCTGAAAATTAATTTTTTTGAGAGGAACTCTGCTAATGGTGGAGCCCAGTATAAAAGATCTGTTAAAAAGTTTAGTTTACAACCTGTGTTTATTTAGGCATGCTGTATTTACTTAGAGGTTTTTTGGGTTTTGGGTTTTTTTTTTCATATTGTCACTTGGTTCTTCCCAAAACACTTTTCCAGTACTTGTCAGCATTGCATTGTGCATGGGCATGCACAGTTTTTCTAAGTATCACCCCCAATGAAGTTGTTACACCATTGTAATACAGGGCATTCATATATTATTCACCAGAAGAATCCTGCTGAGTTTAGTGTATTCTTACATGAGACAGTGAACAGAACAGGGATTCAGAAGCAAGGATTTTACTGGTTTATGCCCAAAAAATGCAGCTAACATTTATGATCATAAAGTCACTTATCTTCTGTTCATCTATTTCCAAATTTGTTAAATAGACTTATTTTTTTGAATTTTCAGTATATTATAAAGCCTCCTCAGGTGAGATTGAGAAGTGAAACTGATTGATGTTTTGTTTCTCATTCTAGGGGCTGGGGAGCCTAGTTAGAAAGTGAGCACTGAAAATAGCTGAACTTGAATTTTTCCTTGATTTCAGAATGAAAAGGGAATCCTTCAAGTAGTGGTTCAAATTACACACCTATTTTAAACCAATGTGCTGGAATTAGTACAAATTCTTAATGTAGATTAGTCCACGTTTTTAAGTTCCTGATTACAGTTTAAGTAGACGTGAGCTTGTAGTGCAACAGTTGTTTAAAACACTTGTGCATGTGTTTATAGATAACAAAATACAAACATTTGGTTTTTCAAATGTCTCTCTTCCCTCATAGGAAATAAGTAGAATCTCCTTTATATGGGAAAGCAGTCTTTTCTTCTCTGGTTTGGGGGTTTTATTTTGGGGTGTTGTTTTCAGTGCTGAGTGACATAATAACAAAACAAACAAAATCCCCCACCACCCAAGAACTTAAAAGGACATGCCTAAAAAGTTCTTCCCTTTCAGCCCACACTCTAAATTTGGAGCCAAATTGTGCATGTGCTTGAATATAACTGTCTTTTTCTTTTTTTTTTTTTTTTCCCCACATCTGTTCTATACCTTGCAACCTCAGAGTGCTGAGGGCATTTTTAGCACTCTTAAGCAAAAAGCCCTTTAAAACCCTACCACCTTCAAAGACAGGTGTTCATTCAAGTATCTACAATAAGCTCTTTGTAAGAAAGAAAGAAAAAAACCCCTGTATTTTACCATTTTGAATTGGATTAACTGTAAGGAAGTAAACCTTTCCTACTTTAACTAAAAAAGAAAGCACCCCGTGTCATCCCTCTTGACATGTGACTCTTCAATAAGTGTGGTTTTGTTGGTGTTCAATTTAAAATGTCTCTGGGCTTTTTCGTTTGAACTATTACCTGAAGCCATTGGGCTGACAGTAAGAATCTCTGCCCTTTTTTATGGTCAGATACTAGTTTCTTATGTTTCAATATAGAATTCAAATATTATGATGTTAAAACAGAAAGAAAAAAAAAAAACCCAAACAAAACTTTCAACATAGATCAAGACTTGTTTCTGTTTTAACTCTTTCAACAGCATGCACTTATTAACCTCTTATCAACCAGTTCATTGCTTTCATGAGAAAATACCTAAGTTTTGAGTTTTTTCCCTTTTAATATTGCTTTGTGATCATTGGGGTATTGATATGATGCAAATTATCCTGTCAACAGTAAGTGATATTTTGGGAAGTAGGCTGAAACCAGCATAGCTAAACTATTTATTCTGTTGAATTCTTCCAGTGAATTTCTTCATGTTTAAGAAAGTATACAAGTTGTGATGCAGGATTCACCAAGCTTCTGTTGCCATTTTTGCTTCTATATTTTTTTTTTTCCAGAGAGAAGCTAAAATTGAAGGAACGGGAAGAAGCATGGGTTAAAATAGAAAATCTAGCCAAATCAAATCCCCAGGTATTTAGAAAAGATTAACATGTTCATGTTTAAATACTTTAGTTTTGTTAAATACAGTGGGGGAAACAGGTTTGACTGATCATGGAAATAAAGCAATTTCACTAACTGTATTATGAAAGATATACAATAAAAGTACTTTTAAAATTTGTAACCTTTCTCTTGTGCAAGTAATTATTTTAAAAAGAAAAAAGTTTCTGAAAAGTATGATATGAAGTACTTTTTCCTTTTCTTATAATAGGAGGTATACTGTATTGCTGTTTGAAAAGTTATTGTACAAAATTATGGAAAATATAGAGATGCCATAATTGTTTTCTTTTCAAAAGCTGTTTTGCAAACAATATATTGCAAAAGAGATCTTTCTGCAAACTGTGAGTTATGACTGGTCAGTTTTCCTCTGTGTCAAATGGATTAAAGTAATATTATATGGTTTTGTCTGCTGCATTTGTTCTCATACTTGCATTGGGCCGGTCTTCTGGTGAACCTGCACCTCAGGTTCTTACTAAAAGGAAAACATCCTGTCAGCCACTACTTGAAATAACTGAAATTTTGATAAAGAAACAAAGGTCCTTTAGACTATTCATTATATTTTGAAACTATGGGAGACGGGGATGGTTTGACATTAGGGGGTGGTTTCCCCCCTACTTAATTTGCTTGGAGAATGCTTCTGGTTCTCCTTGATCTCAGTCATACTGATTGTTGGTATGGGCAAAAAAAACCCCAAACATTTTAATTACTTTACAGCCAGAATTTTACTCTACTGCAGCAAGAAACTTACTGTGCTGTATTTTTGTAACATTGCCTAGCTGAGTTTAAAGGGGTGGAAGATGGAGTATAGGTAGTCTATAAAGAGAAGTGGGACACTTTATGATCTCAGTGCTATTTTAAAACAGAAAGTATGGGGTCATCTTTTTTTCTCAGAAGGAGTAATTTCTTAAATGTGTTTTTCCTCTTGTGGCATTTCTCAAGAAACAGTACTCAAAATGCTCAAATAAAATTTGTTAAAATCAAACAAAATGTCAATTGACAACAGATCAGTTAAATTAATCAAAAAAGAACCATTCATATTGAAGCAGCAATTGACTTTCAGTGACAAAATATTCCTCTAATTAGATAAGCCATACAAAGCCTTGCTCGAAGAATATTTGATATACCTGGTCATTTGCTATCACAAATGATGAACTATTTATTGCATGTCTGGCTAAGTAAGGGGATTGACTTGTAGTAGTAAAAACAAGAATTCTACAGTGTGAATTTCCGTCACTAATTTTTTGTAACTGTGTACATTTTCTGAAACTGGTCAGTACAACCTGTATACAGTATGTTCTACATACTATGCTTGAAGACAGCTAATAATTGAAAGCAATTTTAAATAAAAATTATTAATTTGAACATTGAGCGTTCCACTGAATTGATGTAAGGATATAAATGCTTTAGCACTCTCTAGAATGGATTTTTAAAGCTTTTTATTTTGTGGAATTTTTATTAACTTTTTTAATTTCTCTAATTACTGGCAATTCTTGTTGTTCAGAGCTATTCCTGATACTGCATGACACAAGAATACACTTGAAGACTTTAGATCATTATGATTATATTCATTAAATCATTGCTGTCTGTTTTGGTTGGGGTTTTTTTGCTATTTTGTCTCATCTGCATTGTTATTGGTACATTTGGATACTAAAATATTTGAGGAAAAATGGATAAAAAAATGTGTGTTCTTAAATGAGTTTTGATTTCAAAACGACATACACCTTACCTGAATTAAAATAGAATTTAAACTACTGAGTTTGCTGTACAGTAAGCTTTAGATACTATACAAGTGTTTTTGCAAGATTTTTTTTCTTAATTCCCAAAATATTTTCATGGTTTTCTGTCTTGAGAAAGTAAAATACTTAGTTTTGAAATAATTTTAAAATTATATTAAATATATTTGGCCTTGTAACAGTGTATTTTCTCTTCCAACACAAAATTGCACCAGAAAGTAAAATCATTGTGTTTGGATTGCCACACTGTTCACAGATCACTAGACCACATAAGGTTTCAGACAAATAATTGCCAAAGTAGATATTCAATACTAGAAAAATCCATATATTTTTAAAATTTATCTCAGATAACCAAAGTATATTTTTTTTGTATTCTGACTGCATTTTTCAACAGGATGCTTCTGCCAAGTGAAAGTGTTGGAGTTCCATTATAAAATTTATTACTTGATGCCTGGAAGCATAAGATCTTGAAGCTATTCTCAAATAACTAATCATATCATTCAAATGCTCAAATACACTCTTAGTATTTAGGTATTACTACTAAGAACTATTATTTTAACACTTTGCATTTTATTAGTACCCAACATATAGTGACACGAGTTTGCTGAACAGTCCTGTTGCAATGGAAACAGATGGGCCTTTAATTGAAGATTTGCAGATGCTGAAAAAGACAGTGAAAGAAGAGGCTTGTCAGGTAAACCCATGTGAAGATAACAGTACTCTATGTATGAATTGCTGCTTCTTGGTTTTTAAGCAACTCTTAATCATAGACATAAGCTTGAGTTATATTTTCAGCCCTGTAACCGCTTATCCTCAAGTAACAAGCTTCATTAGAGCTGCTTCTTCTAAGTGATACTGTAGCAGCCAGGAATGCAATGTTGTATTTCTAATGCCTGTGAATATGTTGTATGATGTCTTTTGACATTTCTTCTCCAGGAACCCTCATTTGCTTTTCACTTAGAAATAGGGTGGGGGTTTTTGTCACAGTGGAAACGATGATTATGCTTTAAGGTTAGTTAAAAATATGGCTAAAATCTACCCCATCCTGTTCTATTCTCTATATAAACAGTTTTGGTTTTCATAAGGAAAAGTTGTATAAAACACAGATTCTTGTGATGATATTGTTATTCAGAGCCTTCTTAGTGCTTAAGTCTACTATGGTTTGAAAAAATGTGTCAAGTGTGTGTTTGACTTGCTTGCTCATGGGTCTTCTTCCTCAGTCCACTCTCTGACATGTTCCATTACTTATTACAGTGCAGGGACTCATGGTCATTCCAGTCTTTTTATCTTTAGCTAATATTGAGCAATTTTTAGATATTTGTAAGATCTCAAAAGGACAGCTTAGTTTATAAATTTCAGAAGTGAGGAACTGTGTAAAGATCTATGCAGATTCAGTGAAAGTAGGGTTTATGCCAGAGGTTAGAAATGTAGTAGAATGTCCATACTGAAGTAGTGATGGAATGACTGAGGAAAGAGGGGGGAGAGTGGTGGTGGTGGTGGTGGGTGTTTCTACCATGTGACTGTTTTTAGTGAATACTCTTTGCTACAATAAAATCTGACCCCCAGCAACATTTACTATCATTTTTAAGATGCTAGTACAACAATGGGTAAGTAAAAACAGATCTCTTTTATAGAAGAACATGAATAAATATCATTGATCTAATAGGCAAATTAGGGTAGGTAAGACAGATATGGAAACCATATAATGACAGCATTAATACAGTTCAAAGATGCTGTCTGATTTTGAGAGAGCATTGACAAAGTTATACAGCACCTTAAGTTTTCAGATATGTGAATAGTGCAACTAACTGGAAGCATGGAAAAAGTTTAAAATTATGTATCTTACATGTAGAGATGTAGAAAATGAAAAATCAGTGAGAAGATAGACTACAGTTAGTGATAATCATGATAGTAATGTCATGACTGCTAGTAGCTTAGAATTTGTTAGTGGTTTCTAAGTTTTCTTCTTCCCCAAAAAATGGTTTCAAGACTGGAAAGTGGGTAGCTGGTGGGGAAAATAGGACAAAGTATGAACTTTTTCTTACTTGTTTTTAATTTCTTTTCCTGTAAGTAAACATACTGATGTGCAAGAAATATTTTTAAGTATTTGTTTAGTAATTAATATTTTTGGCCAACTTTGTTCTATTTCTATTTCAGGCACAGAAAGATCAGAAAAAAGATCGTCCTCTTGTGCGACGCAAGTCAGAACTGCCTCAGGATATCTATACCATGAAAGCCTTGGAATCACATTGCAGAGCTGATGAATTAATATCACATGATGGGCATTAAACTATTACAGTGAAACATTATTTGGAGGAAAAGGTTTTGTTTGGGGTTTTTTTTGTTGTTGTTTTGGACTCGGTTCTACAGTAGAACTTTACTTTTTTTTTTGTGCCATACCAATCAGTTATACACAAAGTCAAATCTTTCTTCAACCCAGTTCTGTAGGCAATAACTTAATAAAGTATGCAGCTCAAGATTTGTAGTTCAAACAATGGTAAATTACCCAACTCCATATACAGAATATTGGGTTGATTGTAATCATGTGGACACAATTTCCTGGAGGTGTTTCATAGTACCAGATAGCTGGTAACATGCAGTTTTTATAGTCATATTTGAGAAAAGCATTCTATAAACTCTTTCTGTCTAAATAAGTGAATGACCAATAGTTGGTACTAATAAGTGAATGTTTTCAAAATTAAAATTATTTCAAATTTAAGTATTAAACTTTTTCTAGGATTTCTCAACTTTATAGTTGTTTCCACATTGTTGCTGTCTTGTAATATACCAGCAGTTTTGAAAATACAGTTATTCTTTCATATTCTAAAAACATGGCTTACAAACCAATAACATTCATGACAATCTTCAATCATCATTCCTTTATAAGAATTCTGTAAATTTAGTTCTCCTTAACTTAGGACAAAGATATATACCTATATATGCCATGTCCTAATACTTTATGTATATTTAAAGCCATACTTTCCAGTCTTTAGTGTATAATACGGCACTAGTATTCCAAATATGAGCTGGTAGAAGAATTTTTCCTAAAATAAAAATTTGTTTACTGTGACTGGGAATAGACTGACTATAAAATTTCATTTTAAGATTTTTCAAGTCAATAAAATACTCTTTCACTCTTTTCTCCCTTATCTGAGCTTTTAATACTCAGCATTTTTCTTGGGCTCTAGGAGTTCAATATTCCGTGGCAGATATTATGCGTGATTTCAGTTGCATCAGTTTTTATCTGAAAGATGAACATAAACTTTTAGGAAATATAACATCACAACTTTGAGAAAAGGCAGACCCTTGCATTCCATTCTGCTTCTTTTTGAATGAGTCTAAGAGCTGAGGAGATAATGACCATAATTTTACCATGAAAATACTTTTTGTTGTTGTAAAGAGCACATGTGCTGCAAATACACCTCACAAGTGAACTGAAAATGCATCTGAGTTGCTGATGATCTTCAAATGCTGCTATATATTCCACAAGATTACTTGCATGTAATGAGCTTTTTGTTGTAGATGGAAAAGCACGGGAGGAAAATATCTTTAAAAATATAGTGCTTTGTCTTCAATATTTGATTTCTCTCAGGGTGGCCAGTATTTTGACTTACTTATCCTGCTTACAAGCTGTTTGAAATGTGTTCTGCTATTCTAAATGGGTGATTAGTTTCTTTTGTCTCTGGCAGTAACATGATATAACTTAATGTTTAATGTCTTGATGCATAAAGAGATAAAAACGTGGCTTCTTTAAAAATATTTTTGGTTTACTTTTTAAGGAAGTATAAAGTCTCATACATCCATTTTTAAAAAAAATAGCGCAAACCAGACATTCATAGTAGCCTTGTGCAGATGTAGTGCCTGCCATTCATTGATTGCATTTAACATTCAGTTTCCAGTATTTGTTACATTGTCTGTTGGAAGAAAATTGTGGGTGGTAAGTATTGGCTTACAAAACTAAATTTAAAGACCAACCCAACCTTTAAGTGGAATGTCCACTGTGTCTGAAAACATTTCCTGTAAAACTTGAAAAAGAATATGCTTTACCATTAGGATAAACTATGTTAAAACAGTTTAAAGATGCCTTCTCCTTTTGAGGGAAAAAGGGTGCTTTTTTAATTGTGTAAAGCAATGTCTATGTATTTTGATATACCATTGTTTGAACTGCCATCTTTAGCTGGTAGATTATCAGTTTCCTTTGATTTTGGGTGTTCAGTATGTTTGTGCAAGAGGTTGCTGAAAGGAATTATTCTTATGTTACCCAAGGGGAAAAAAAAAACAACAAACCTGTATATCAATGTTTGATTGATTGTGTGATGCTCAACGTATAAGAACATCTTTCACTGTCTAGATTTTATTTCTGCTCTTTATTGAAGATATACATTCACCAAAAAGAGAAATATCATGGTATTTTTAAAGGCTTAAAGTTCACCATAAATTCTTACTTGAAGTTCTGGGCCACTGAACTTTTGCTTAGGCAGTATTCCAAAATTTATTACCACTAATGGTTTAGTGTGTTTATTATCAATATTTATATATTACTTGTAATCTTGTACTAAACCATTCTATAACTAATACATCCAAAATAAAAACTAAAGTAGAATTTTGGTGACTGTTGTTCTTCATAAAGTTCCGTGTCTGACACCTTCCCCCATTTTCCAAAATTACACCTGTACATCAGGAATGTCAAAAGTAATATTACAAGTGTCTTTTTAGTGTGGCTTTAGTATGGCTTCATTTTAATATTGTACATACATTGTACCTTGTTTTATGGTAATAAGTAATAAAAATGTAGACTTCATATTTTGTACAGAATCATCCTATGTACAGAATAAAAAGTTCCTAGAAACAGCAAAAATAGGTAAGTGGCACAATTATTTTTCATTAGACAATACCTGTAACATTATGCGTTAGTGGAATGTTAAGTTCAAATGTACGTACATATTTTTTAACATTTTGTAATTCCATTTTTTGTTCTGGCATTGTTTCTGAAGAACTTCATACACCTGCCATTTAATATGCATTTATCTAATTTTAAAACTTAAAAAAAAAATGGTGTATTATATGGACAAATAAAGAACATGTGAATTTTACTTGCTCATCATGAAACTAAATTTAGCACAGGGTGTTTGGGGAGTGTTCAGATTATCACTGTTTGTAGAATCATCTGTACAAATTAAAAACTTTATAAATTTCACAAAAGAAAAAATAATTCTTGGAAAGGCCATTAGTAAAAAAAAAATGGGATTAGTTGATATTGGGTAGAAAAAGTGGACAACTTTTATAACAACTACGAGTACTGAAAGGAATCTGATAAATCTCTAGTCTATGATTATGAAAGACACACCTTTCATACCGCAGTATTTTCCCCCCTGTAACATTTCTTTATTGACAGGCTTCAAGCAGAGTAGCCATAAAATCAGTGATTACAGTGTAGTGGGTGATATGTGGTCACATGGCAAAGATGTAGGAAAAAAAAAAAAGTCTGCAGTAGAAATTGTCTTGCCTCTGGAATCTATATAAGTCTTCAAAAGAGCTAAGGAAATTACCCACATAAAGCTGATTTCAATAGGAGTGGTGGGGAAGGGGGATTGTAAGCCTGTGATCAGTATCTGATTCCTGACTCGAGTTACACATGTAAGAGTTGAGTTACAGATGAAGCTTTTGCATTCTGAAGGAAACCATTTTCTGCACAAGCTCCGAAGTCATCGCATGCACTCCCAAGCTTAATCAAGAAGTACATATCGAAACAATTGAGGATTCAGTCATTCAGTTTACAAAATTAGGGTCAAATACCTCTCAAAATACAATGGCTTAAAATATTGAGGGTAGTGACTATTTTATATATAAATACCTTACTGAGGTGCCAGCACGTTTGGGAAGTGAACTTTAATCCCTTCTCCCTAAGGGAATTAAGCTCGGGGGCTTTGACCAACAACCTGTTTTGGCATTGCTTGCTTGATTTTGCTTTTTAGAAGGAGAAAGGAAGGCATTAATGTAGCACAAGTGTGCTCGTGGTTGGAGGTTTGTTGGTTTGCTTTGTGGAAACTGGTTTGGTACCTTACAAAATGTACATACAGGCGATAGCTATGCCTCCAAGTTATCCTGAGTATTGTTCTGGACCCCATTATGTACCAACCACCTAAAAGTGGATCCTTTCTGCTCCTTGGATTTTGTCTTTACTGTGTGTAATGATTGTGAAGGCTCTGACTTCATATAGCTAGTTAAGAAATGCAATTCTAATCACCATATCAATGTCTCCCTGGATTATAGTTTCTTCTATATGATGAGACTTTGCCTGAGCTGCCCTTACCTTATAAAGTAAAACTCTGATGTAGGTAAAAAATTTAGTATGAAAAATTCCCCAAGGGAGATTTTAGTGTGGAGCTAAGGAAGATAATACATTATTCCTTCCTCACATAATGGAAGAGCAGCATGACTGCAGCTGGCTTTCTCTGAACCCAGTCATACTGGGAGTGCATTCATGCCCACACAGGTGGACGACTGCACACACAAAGCATGAAGTTTCATAAGCTTCAACCCTATATTGTTGAGGGGAGAGGGCTTCCACTGTTTTGCTACAAGGGGAAGAAGGATATTCACATAATTGCCTCAAGCTATTTTAGGCATTTCTGTGATCCAGAAGACCTCACTGCGATGGTTCATGCTAGGGTGAAGGCCTGGCCATAGTAATTTTTCTGGTACTCTGGCTGTACAATTAGAGATGCAAAAGTATTAGAGATGGGAAAGCATGTGATTCGTTCTGATTGTTACTTGTTTGGGGTTTTTTAATCTCAAATACTACCAAATTACTATTAAATATAGGGGGGGGTCAATTTTTGTTTCTGAAGTTGATTCTTTTATAACTTACACAAAAGGTTTTCTTTCTGCACACATTGTATAGCATTTGCCAGGAGCAAATCTTGTCTGTCTTGACAAGTCATAGTTCTCATTCTAATTCTACTAATATTTCTAGTTAAATTATGGGGAAGATGTGTCATATTAGCAATCTTGCCTTCTGGATGGTTGATTTCAATGGCTTCTCACATACCTGTGACAAGGGCCAAGTCTGTTGCCTGTCCAGGGAAAGGGCATTTATAATTAACTAGAGACAGATCAAGGCAAAGTATTTTTCACCCTAGTTGAGCAAGCTGAAGCCTTTTCTCTCCAATGGCTTTAACTGAAGATGAGAACTACTGCAAAAAGCTAGTTTATCTTGTCTTTGCTTCCATTTTCTTTAATTTAGAGCATCTTCCTCCTGCTCCCTTTGACACAGTAGATAAGGAGGAAGCAATTAAAGGAATACAGTGTCTTATGCTGGCTTTTAGTTGCAAGTAGCCTAGCATTTAAGTATCAGAATCCTAGCCTACTTCTTTATACCGTGAAGTAGTATTGCACATGGAGTATTTCTGCTTTTAAAACCTACAGTAAGATGAAACTGGGGGGGTTGACACTACTTTCTCTGCAATTCAGCAGCACTGTATATAAAGAATTTTTTGAATTCTTATTTCCTATCTCTGTCCTGCTTTCTTCTCCTTAATTTACTTTATTGATATTTTTTCCCAGCAGCAGTTTTACAGTAATGAAATATTATATCTTGCTTTGTAAGCTACAAAACTTGTGACACTTTGGTGTAGCAGATGATGGCTGTTTAGAAGAACAAGTATGCCAGCACTTGGGACCATAGCTTGAGCTAAACTCCTAAGAGATGCCAAGTTACACTCAGGATGCATCTAGGTTGCTTAGAAGTATTATCAACACCCTTCTAACAAACATCCTGAAGGACCAGGATGTTAATTTCACCTGTCTGGTTTGGATGCTTGGCCTGTACCGACACTTACTACACGTATGTAAGAATTAGGTAATTCTCACCCCACTGGAAAGCAATCAGGCAGGACCAGGTACAGGGTGGCCTTGGTGGGATTCAGTGTAGCAAAGATAGCTTTTTGGTTTGGGTTTGTGTTTGGTTGTTTTTTTTTTTTTTTCCATATAAAATGTAATCCTAAAACATAACTAGAAGAACAATAGGATGTGAGCAAACCAGACTTTGGATAATGGAAATAGGTGAGTGTTGTATTAAACACTATTTCAGTAACTACGTACATAGAATATTCAGATGAGTACCATTATTTTTCTTCAAGAAAAAAATTGACCTTTCTAATAAGGTTTTGATCAGTATTCAGTGAAACACCTCTATGAGTTCTGGTGCTTGTTGGTGGAATTCAGTTGCTGAACAGATCATTTTCCTTCCAGACAAAGTTTGAGGTTTGTGGACTCCTAAGCTTTTTAGGGGTCTGCTTGAGCAGGGGCATGCTTTTTTTCCCTGGTAGAAATGGAGGAGATGGGATATGCAGCTGGTCTTTCTGTATTCCCAGTATCCTTACTGGACATAAACGTTTTAATGTTGAGTTATGCTCATGTAGTGGATAACAGGTCAGGGCTTTCTTTGTAAAACCGGATATCCTTCCCCTGCTTCCTTAATTCTTGTGCAGTACATCTGAACACATCTGGGCCTGAGGGTCTCAGTGTGTTTTCCTGTGTATCCACTTGAGGAAATGCACGTGGGGTTCAGAGGCAGTTTTGTATGGTTTGTTTGCTTGCTTTTACTTTTTGGGTGACATCCCCTTCTCTACCTCCCTGTGAACAAAAACCGGAGCTTTCACTCTATGGGTCACCTGACGGCTACTCTGGAACTTTACTGCCTCCTCCCCTCTCCCAGACACCTTCTACTCATCACCACGACCAGGGGAAAAAGGGGACTAGTTTGGGCAAGGAGGCACAGGATTGTCCATTTCAGCAGTGAGCTGGCCTCATCCAATACCTTAGGTCAGTCAAACATATACACGGGGATAGGGCAGGCATGTATGCCGTGGCTGTAAAAGAGCTTTAAAGATTTTTAAAAATGAAATGAGGTTCTGAAAGACAAGGCCCCTTTTCACTGCTGTGCTTTCAGTCATTCTTGTGTTCTTTTATGTCCTTTGCCTTTGGGAAACGGTAATCACAGTCTTTTGTGAGCACGGTTCAGATGTTCGATTAAGTGGTAAAAGGAGGGGGAGCTGGGTCTGTAAACCAGCCACGGCAAAGGGGTCGGGGGTTGCTCTTCGCTAAAGAGCAGCTGTGTCTGTGACAACTGCTCCTTTCTTCATTGAAAAAGGGCACTAATACCACTGCTGTTCTTACGGCTTCTGGGTTTAATTTTTACGTGAAATAAACGGATTTCTTCTTTAGACAAATGACCCCCGGGGCTCCTTTATCTAGCGGGTAATGGGGCAGCAGTAGCAGAACGTATCTCACCCGGGAGGTACTGCTGAGCGCGGGGGCGGCCTTAGCCTTTCCTTCTCCATCGCCGCTCAGCTACCACCCTCTCCCTCCAGCCCAAGACTCTTGGTAAATACGGGGCGGGGCCGAGGCTGCAGAGAGGCCGCACTGCCCGCAAGCCAC